>CAUYQU010034308.1:0-47790 GCA_963574635.1 Cheracebus regulus | reverse complement strand
GGGCAATAAAACAAGAATCCCATTCTCTCTCCCTCTTTCTCTTCCTCTTTCTTTCTCTCTTTCATTCTTTTTTTTCTTTCTTTTGCTGTTTCTTTCTTTCTCCTTTTCTCTCTTTTTCTACAATCTCTTCCTCTTTCTTTCCTTCATTCTTTTTTTCTTTCTTTTGCTGTTTCTTTCTTTCTCTATTTCTCTTTTTCTAAAATCTCTTCCTCTTTCTCTCTCTCTTTCATTCTTTTTATTCTAAAAAAAAAAGATTCATACTCTTAACACATTTTAAGTGTACAATACATTATTATTGATTATTTGAGTTATTTTTATTTTAAAGCTGTGTTTAAAAAATTTTTAGTTGTGGTAAAACACATGACATAAAATTTACCATCTTAAACTTTTAAAAACTTTTATTTACTTTTACTGTCTTAACCACTGAGTGTACAGTTTAGTAATGTTAAGAATATTTGTATGCATTGTATCTGTGCATAATTATGCAATATATTGGTCGCATAAATATATGCAGTGTATTTATGAAATCAGTCTCCAGAACTTAATCTTCCAAAACTGGAACTCTCTACCATTAAGCAACAACTCTTCAGATTTCAATTAATGTTTCTAAATTCTGGAATATAAGTATATGTGAAGCATGAAGAAAAAAACCAGTTGGTCTTTTATTGTCATTGCATCTTCCCTGCCAGATGTTTATATCACAAGTACAGTCTTGTGTGTTAGAAAGAATAATACCACCTCCTGAATCCTAACTAAGAGAGGAACACTATGAAATTTTATCTCAGGAGCTTCTCAAGTTTTAATTTTCGTATCTCTAGGCTGGAGGTAAAAAGTTTAATCGAGCCAAACTCTTGAATGTGGGCTATCTAGAAGCTCTCAAGGAAGAAAACTGGGACTGCTTTATATTCCATGATGTGGACCTGGTACCCGAGAATGACTTCAACCTTTACAAGTGTGAGGACAATCCCAAGCATCTGGTGGTTGGCAGGAACAGCACTGGGTACAGGTAAGGTGGCTCTGCTGAGGGTGGCTTAGGTTGAGAAACTCAACTATTGTGATCAAGACTGGGTAGAAAAAGCATTCAGAGTATCTTAAGAAAATGAGAAATAGGAAAAATGGTCCATGATATACATATCACTTAAAGTGCAAAACAGAAGTTAGAGATTGTAATGAGGAAAAAATCCTACAACAACTTTAGCAGAGGATCACAAAGACAAGGAAAAGCACTGGAGAAAAATGTCATCCAAGCATTGCAGGCGGTGGCCAGTCCGAACCCCAACGCCCCTGTTCAGGGGCTTTTGCAAGCTTTCCCACACTGACTTGAATGCAAGTAATGTTATTTGTCTATTCCCAACTCCCCCTCCAGGAGGCAACAAGTGAGACCTCTGTTGAGATATCCCTTTAAGTAAGACCTCTGTTGAGACATCCCTTTCCAGACTGTGGCCTCTTTCTAGACTATGGGGAGAGGGGGGGGAGGACATATCCTTTGAGTAGACTTCGTGGGAGCCAGGACACCCAGGACAAAGCCATTTCTCTCAAATCCACTGTGAGAAGTGCCAGATGCCATTATCTGTGTTTTCATTCCTCATCTCCTTTATCCCTAAGAAGGGCATAGCTGCTTTTCAGCCTTATTTGATTATACCAGCTCCGACTCAAGCACAGCCAGGGAAAATAGTGACCCAGAACGTTTCTCTGCAAATGAAACATTATATTTCCTCGTGTTTGCACACTTACCTATTAGCGTCCCCAAGCCCTGCCCGTTCATGAGTGCTCGTATCTGTGGTGCTATGTTGGAGGCCATGAGACTAGTTTGAATAAGGCAGAGCGCCTGCCCTCAGAGAGCTCCCCATTGAGTTTCAGTGTGGAGAGACAGGTAGCTACAGTGGAGTTGTGTTAATTTTGCGTTTCTGCAAATACAACTATAATCACTTGCTAAGGAGGGGAGAGAGGGACAAATGAAGAGAGGAAGAGGAAGACAGCAGGAGAGAGAACTGTGAAACTGTCAAATAATACAGGAGATTCCATCAGCATATACTCTATGTGAATGTGAAAAATTCACATAGAGTGAGTCTCTTGATACCTCATTTGTTCTGGGCTTCCATGTTGCACTCTCATACTGTGCAATTTAAGAGAATTCTTGAGTAACATTGATGTAGGTGACTCTTGCCTCAGGTACTGACTTAAAACCCAATCCCTATGTAAGTTGCAGGACATAAACTACTGGTGGGTGAGAGCACAGTGTCGTTAAGAACACCTTAAAGGGAAGGATTTAAAGCTGTTCCCCAGGGAAGGTGGTACCTTAATCCTGTGGAACCAACAAGAGCTTCTCAGCAGAGTTCCAAGACATGCCAGAGAGCACGGCACAGTTTTGGGGAAAATGCAGGTAGCTCATTGGCATTCTGGAAGGAATGTCTGCGAGGAGAGGCAAGAACTGAGGCTAGGCAAGGCCAGATTACGCAGGCCTTCTTTAGTCCAATAAGGAGTTTGGATTTGCTGTGGCAGGGGTTGGGGAGCTGTTGACACATGTTACAACGGGGGAAGGACAGGAGAAAGCTTGGTTCAGCTGATCTTGGCTGTGTTTGATGGAGCAAGGGAAGATCGGAAAAGCTGAGTGGAGAGATGCCACATGTCTGAGTTAGGGCAGGGGCTGTGGATCCAGAGGGTGAGGAGAGAATCCCAGGATTTTTGTCTTTGGGGAAACTTGATCTTTGGATCTAATCTTATTATCTAGAGGTTTTGTTTTCTGATTTCTTTGAGTCACTTCTGCATTGAGGAAAGCAGTGTATCGTGGCTGGGCAACTTGGTTTTCTCAAAAGCATGTCACTATCTGTTCACTTATTCTGTAGTAAGATGTCACTATTTACAACACAGAACACCTGTATTTTAGACACTTGCCATAGATGATAATCTTAAACTTCCCATTGCCCAGATTTTTTAAAACACCTGGTTGCCCGGTTCATTTCTAAGCAATCACAGAGGATTGCTTATGGACAGGTTTTTTTTTCTGGGATTCTAGATTTTATCTTTGTATTAAGCTGAACCATAAGAAGGCTGAGCTCTTGGACATTCCTGCCGGGAATTGATTTTCACTCATGGTTTGGTGTCACAATTGTGGATTTCATCAGATGCTCTTCACTCTCAGAAATGGTGCATGTATGAATCTTGCTGTTTTTAACTTGCCATTCTAACTGGCCAGATGTTTCTTTTATAACTAGGTATCAGAAAGCCTTTGTTGAGTAACTGACAGGTTTTCTTAATATGATTCGGCAATTGAATGTGTTTACCCTTTTGATCAAGAGGCTCTGAGCCAAATCCATGGCCCTCTTTTAGAAACAGAAAAGAATCTTATTTGCCGATCAGAGTTCTAATGTATTTCCCATCTTAATTTTCTATGTGATTTAAATGTTTCTAGGGTCCTAGTTTGTCATTTATGTTTTTCTCTTTTTTGTATGTATCATGTAAACAACCTCATCTTTTGTGTCTGGAGAGTGGTATGTATAAGTAACGTAGGTAGGAGTTACTCTCCTTCTGGACTTCTTGCTTTTGTTGCTTTGGGCAAAGACCCTGTGGCGGACGAGTTCATTTCCAGGCAGCTGAGTGTCTGCCCCCTGCTGGCAACTATATGCGCCAGTGCCACAGAGCTTAAGTCAGCACATGCCTCATCACTGTCACACCAGCCCCATGAGTACATGTGCAAGAAAGGTTTTCACCTTACATGAAGAGGGAAGAAGTTACAGTAAGTTGCCCCAACTGTCTCACACTCTGCTTAAGCCAGAAACAAATATTGTTTCCCACTGCCTGTGGGTCAGTGATAAAGTTCTGGACCAGCTGGTGGTAAATTTTACTGGCAAGAACTCCTTTGATACCTGCCTCCTCCTACAAGGATTCTATTGTTATTTTATGACTACATTTTCCCCACCTTTGGGCCTTACAGCCCTTTAAAAATAAGTAAACCATTCCAGGGCCAATTAAATATGTATGCTTTTACAGATAAGAAGAAAAAACAAAAGCAAAGATCAATAAACAGAGGTAGTTGCCATCTCACAGGCACCCAAGAAACATTTTTTTTTTTTTTTGAGACAGAGTCTCAGTCTGTTGCCCAGGCTGGAGTGCAGTGGTGAGATCTCGGCCCACTGCAACCTCCACTTTCCGGGTTCAAGCAATTCTCCTGCCTCAGCCTCCCAGGTAGCTGGGACTTCAGGTGTGTGTCCCCACGCCCGGCTAGTTTTTTGTATTTTTAGTAGAAACGGGATTTCACTGTGTTAGCCAGGATGGTCTGGATCTCCTGACCTTGTGATCCGCCCACCTTGGCCTCCCAAAGTGCTGAGATTACAGGTGTGGAAAAACAGTTCTTTAACTCTTCTTGCTGACCTGTCTTCTTCTGCTCCTGCCCACTCCAGCTCACCCATCTCCAGGCAGTCCTTGGGCAGCCTGTGCTTTTCTCTCTCCTGTGCTTTGCCTCACGGAGTTCTGGTCACCAGGGGATCCCCCAATTTTCTGCCTATTTGAATCCTTCCAGGTTCTCTTCTCCTACTGTGGCAACACCTCTCTTCTCAGAACCCTGATAATGCTCACCTCTCTTGTTAGGTTATAAATTCTGAGGGCAGGGCTTCCGCATGCACGTGTTTGGCCAGCTGTCTTGCCTGTGGTGGGTGGTGGTCATGATAAGCACTACTGCGTCATCCTCCAGTTCTCATGCTGATTGCTTGTTGGCGTCAGCAGGTTATGCCTGCCTTGTCACCACGTCTTGTTAAGGCAGCTGGTGTTCAGGCAGCTAAGAACCCCTCACCTCTATAAAACACATTCCAATAACCATGGTAATGAGACACTGCTAATAGATGTCTTGGGGTCAGTGATAGTTACCTTCTAAGAACGTTATTTCCATTTGTTTGTTTTATTGCAGGTTGCAAAAATACCATTTACCACTATTTTAAGTTGGGGGCATATAGGTAAATCTGTTTCTGTTATGGGTTAAACAGAGTCCCCAGTCTTTTCTCAGAACATAGAAAGAAACAACTGAACTACAAATTAGCTTTTGGGATGCCACTTGTTCAATGACAAGTGTCTACATTTTTATTGATCTCTCCTTTTGGTTTTTCTTTTTATCTGGAAAACCATAAATATTTCATCAGTCTTGGAACAGTCTGACCTGAAGTTAAAGTTAAAAATTCTCTAGATATTCACATCTTTTAATTTAGTAATATCCAAGTTATTAAGTTACCTTAACTTGCATTTCTGAATTGTTGAGATGTTATATTTAAGGGATACCTTTATTTCTCAGATTTACAAATTTGTCCATTGATAATAAGAGTCCTATATAACCGGGAGGCTGGGAGGTACTCTCTGACTTTTACCTCCTGATCTTTTCTCTCTGACTCTTTTTTTTTCTGGTATTCCCAGGGTTCCACAGAGCTGAGCCCCTTGGGTCTACCCTTTGTTCTCTTCTCACCAACTAGGTTGTTGGGGATTTCTTGACCTGTGCCTTCAGGTACTACGTGATAACAGCTTATTTCCAGAGCCGTATCTGTCATCACTCCTCTCTTGTGAGCTTGGACCCTGTATCTTATTTGCCTACTGGCAAAGCCCCACGTGTATCTAAAGTTCAGCTTATCTAAAGCATAATTCACTGTCCTTCCTTTCAAAACCTAATTATTGTTCCTTACAGCCTATTTTCACAAACAGCACTACCTATACTCTATCTGGTTGCCAGGCCAGAAACTTCAGGGGTGCTGACGTGTGTTGGGTTATCCAGGAAACAGACTCGGAGCTGGAGATGCATGCCGGAAAGTGGAGATTTGCATACAGAGTGTGTGCATGCAGGGTGTGTGCAGGAGCTGTCTCCTGCCTTCAAACCCCCTGCAAAAGTGAAAATGAAAAAAAAAAGATATATTCATCATGACATGCATTCATGCTGAATCCGGATGCAGCCTCAGAATCCTTCTTAACCCAGTGCCCTTGGCAGCTGTTACCAATCACTGGACTGACACATGAGATGAAATCTGTTATCAGTATCTGATGGTGTAGTTCACATTGACAGATATATCTATAGACCTTTACATACAAACATCACCACTAACAGTCAGGCGGCACCTTGCTTGCTGAGCAGAGGTGAACGTTTGTTTAGATAGAGGAAAGAAGAGAAGACAGGGCAGGGCAGGAGCATTGGGAGGTGCAGGAGAAGCAGGAGTGGGTGGGTGGAAGCACATGGTCTCCCAGGAGTTCCTGGAATGCCAGCCCTGAAATTAGAGACCTTTGGTACTAATATTCTTACCATTTCTGTCCTCTCTTTTGCTCCAGGTTACGTTACAGTGGATATTTTGGGGGTGTTACTGCCCTAAGCAGAGAGCAGTTTTTCAAGGTGAATGGATTCTCTAACAACTACTGGGGATGGGGAGGCGAAGACGATGACCTCAGACTCAGGTGAACAACAGAGAAAGGTCCCCTTCACGGGGCTCTGCGATCAGTGTGGCTCTGGAAACCTGCTTTTATATTTATCCCTTTAGATGCCAGTCCAGCAGGTCACTAGGCTGCAGATTTGGGCTAGAAGAGTGGAGGGGGTGGAGGGAGGGCAGGATGGCCCACATCGTTCCATGCCAGTGGCATTTTACTCCTGGCCTGTGGGCATTTGGGGTCCAGAAGTGTTGGTGGAGGCCTCATGTGCTTGTTAGTGGGAAAGACTGAGACACCAGTGAGTGAGAAATCCCAAACTGCAAGGTGTCCGCTGAATTGTAATTTGGAGACCAGGCTGTTAAGAGCCTCATGCTTTCTGTCAGACCCCAGGGGGTTCTTGCACAGTTCCCAATGTCCCCAGCAGGAAGTGCCAGCAGCCTCTGGGGAGGTGCACGTGCTGAAGCGTTAGCCAGCCCCACACGCTGTGAGGACCACAGGTGGCCTGACCCCAGGCCTGACTCTGGGTTGTTGGCATTACCCTCGTTTCTCTTGGACTGCTGTCTGTTCTGAGGGGCTGAAAGGTAATAAATTCAGCCTCCACCCACAGCTTCTTCCCCTGAACTTTGATTTGGGGGCCAGATAGTTACAGATATCCCTAACTCTTAGAAATAAGTAATTATTCAAGAATTTGGGGTGGTATCTTTAGACTTGTAATCACAAGGCCCTTCTGGGTATCAAGGAGACCCCCTTCCCTCCTGCTGTTGCCTCTTCAAAAAGAAATTTCTTTTTTTTTCTTTTGAGACAGAGTCTTGCTCTGTCACCCTGGCTGGAGTGCAGTGACACAATCTCAGCTCACTGCAACCTCTGCCTCCCAGGTTTACGTGATTCTTCACTCAGCTTCCCGAACAGCTGGAACTACTGATGTGTGCTGTGGCATCTGGCTAATTTTTTTTGTATTTTTAGTAAAGGCTGGGTTTCACCATAATGGCCAGCCTGCTCTTGAACTCCTGACCTCAGGTGATCTGCCTGCCTTGGTCTCCTAAAGTGTTGGGATTACAGGCGTGAGCCACTGTGCCTGGCTGGAAAGGAAATTTCTAACCTGGGGTTCTGAATGACTAGATAAGTGACTGTCAGAAATTTTTTTATTGCTTCATCTTAAGGAACCCAGGGGCTCCATGCTGGACTTGTTCTCATGTCTAGGCTGAGAGCCTCTGAATGTTTCTAGCAGGAGGAACTGGATTTCCCTGGCCAGGGGCTCTACAGAAATGGCCGTAGTGATGGGCAACAGCTCTTGACAGCCCAGCCCATCAGCAGCCTGTGTGGCCATAGCTTAGGAACTGGACGGAGAGTACCTGCTTCATTTCAGGACAGGAGTAGCGAAGGCCAGTGATAAACAATCCCCATTAACTTCCACATACCTCCTTTACTAGAGTGATTAGTAGAATTTTGCCCTGATCACATGTCTTCACTGTCTTCTACCTGCTACCCTTCAGCTTCAAAGTAGAGGGGAGCCTCAAATTTTGCTTTCATTTGAAAAGACCATCATGGTCTTCAGAATGGTTTTCAACTAACGTGGTGGATAAAGTCGGATGATTTGAATATGATAGTTGGTTGAGATTTATTTACTGCTTATTTATTCACCTGTGCAACAGGCACTACCCTTCTTTGTACTTATATAATACGTTACAGAGTACAAGCATGTTCCATGCAGATTATATCATTTGAATCATTGAAATCAACTCCCTATCACCATTGCCATTTTACAGATGAGGAAACAGACCTGGAAGAGTGAACTGACTTACTGAGATTATAAATAACAGAGTCTAGATTTGAAGCTAGGATTGTGGCTTTAAAGCTCGTGACCGTAAAGGACCATTCCTTTCTTTGTTAAAAGAAGGCAACTCTAAGTAAATTGGTTATTCTAGCAGACTTGATTCTCCTATTCTTTAGGATGTTTTGAAATAAGTACATTAGCTGGGCATGGTGGCTCACGCCTGTAATCCCAGCACTTTGGGAGGCTGAGGCGGGTGGATCACGAGGTCAGGAGTTTGAGACCAGCCTGGCCAATATGGTAAAAACCCGTCTCTACTAAAAATACGAAAATTAACTGGGCATGGTGGCGTGCACTTGTAGTCCCAGCTGCTCGAGAGGCTGAGGCAGGAGAATCACTTGAACCCAGGAGGCGGAGGTTGCAGTGAGCCAAGATCGTGCCATTGCACTCCAGCCTGGGCGACAGAGCAAGACTCCATTTCAGAAACAACAACAACAACAACAACAAAACACATCAGTACTTTATCAGTTTTTTTTTCTTTTTGAAAATGACTTAAGTATAAATTAACACATCTCCTTTGTATCTCAGTAATATTTGGGCTTATCACCTGAAGCTCTACCATTATAAGAAATTGAAATGTTTATGACACTCTGTGTGTGTGTGTGTGTGTGTGTGTATAAATTTTTGCAAATGATGCTTTTTATTTGCCTAGTGGTGGATAAATAGGATGGACTTTACAAAAATCTCTATTATTTTTCTAGGGTTGAACTCCATAGAATGAAAATATCCCGGCCCCTGCCTGAAGTGGGTAAATATACAATGATCTTCCACACTAGGGACAGAGGCAATGAAGTGAATGGAGAACGGTAAGTCCTGGATTCACTTGCCTGTTCTGTCAATACGAACTATGTTGAATTCGATCAGATTTGAGACAGTTCACTTTGTTAAATGATTTTTATTAAATAAATTTTCAAACAGATACAAAAGGAGAGAAAGTGGTGCGCTGAGTTCTTAACTCATGGCCTGTCTTCTTTCCCTCACTTTTTTTCTTACCCCACTGGATTTAGAAACGTGTCATAGCTGTTATAGCATTTCATGTGTAGCTACTTCAGTATGTATTTTTAAAATATAAGTGGCTTTAAAGAAGGAATCACAATACCATTATAATACCTAAAATAAAATTAACAATATCTCCTTAATGTCATTAACTGTCCAGTGTTAAGTGCTTTTTTATTTTTAAAATCAGTTGGTCAGATCAGTGTCTAAACAAGTTCCACATTGCATTTGAATGATCTCTTTTAATCTGTAGGTTCCCTGTCCCCTTCTTTACATTTTCCTTGATGTTTATTTATGGAACAAGCCAGATTATTTGTCCAATAGAATTCCTTGCATTATGGATTTTTCCAATTGCGTGCTGATAGTATAACTTAACATGTCCCCCTTACCTCTGTATTTTCTCATAAACTGGGTGTGTTAGGGTTCCCTAAAGGAACAGAACTAATAGGATAGATGTATATACAAAGGGGAGTTTATTAAAGAGTATTGACTCACACCATCCCAAGGTAAAGCCCCACAATATGTCATCTGCAAGCTGAGGACCAAGGAAACCAGTCCGAGTCCCAAAACTTCAAAAGTAGGGAAGCCGATAGTGCAGCCTTCAGTCTGTGGCCAAAGGCCTGAGAGCCCCTGGCAAACCACTGGTGTAGTCCAAGAGTCCAAAGGCTGAAGACCTTGGAGTTTGATGTTCAGGGATAGGAAGCCCAGGAGAAAGATGAAGGCCAGAAGAGGCAGCAAGCCAACTTCTCCCACCTTCTTCTGCCTGCTTTATTCTAGCCATGCTAGCAGTTGATTAGATGGTACCACCCACATGGAGGGTGGGTCTGCCTCTCCCAGCCCACTGACTCGAGTGTTAATCTCCTTTGGCGACACCCTCACAGACACACCCAGGAACAATACTTTGCATCCTTCAATCTAATCAAGTCGACACTCAATATTAACCATCACACTGGGATTTCTGTGCGTTTCTGGAGACTTGAACAGAATCTGAAAACTATTTTTGGGCAAGAATTTTCATCTGTGGTGTTGTGTACTTCCTCCAGTGTCACAACAGGAGGATGTAATATCTGGTTGTATCATTTTGTGATGTTAGGATTGATCTGTGAGTTTAGATATTGCCAGTCTAATCTATGCATTGTGAGATTCCCCATCAGTTTTTCACCTAATGACTTCAGCAGTCATTGATGCTTGATTTCTGGATTTATTATTTAATTAGGGGTTGCAACATTGCAATATTCTAATTCTATCATTCCTTCTGTATTTATTAGATTTTTCTACAAAGTACTTTTCCTTTTCATTTGTTTGGATACTTGAGGGTATAGTTTTTGTAGGAAAGGCAGAATAAAGAGAAAGAGTCAAGCACGAATTAAACACTTTTCAGCCTAATGACTTGGTATTTTCTAGCGTCCTTCAGGATGTAGTTCATGTACTTTTTGGTACTCATATTGTCTCATCTTTGGCCAATGGGGTCTTCTTCAAGCTGGGTCCTGAATCTTTTTGACACAAGCACAGTATCCTTGAGAGCTTCCCTCCCTGTGCTCTGGTGTGAAGAGATGTTCTGGGCTCATCTTGTACTTTTCCTGCCTTGGGAATTGGCCTATTCACGGAGAAATCTTGGCAGATAAGCCAGTTCTTTATGAGGCTTTGATTGAAGAATCTATATTTCTTTGTTCTGATTTTTCCCCTTAAATTTTAAAACAGTATTAAGGGGCTTTTAGTGCTTTTGTTATAGTCTACATTTAAAAACAGTATTAAAGTGCTTTTAGCCTAGATTAAAGAGCCCTGTTAAAGTTTATTTATTTATTTATTTTTGCTGAGGCAGGGTCTCAGTCTGTCGTCCAGGCTGGAGTGCAGTGGCGTGACCATGCTGACTGCAGCCTCGATCTCCCAGGCTTAAGCAATCCTCCTGGCTCAACCTCCCAAGTAGCTGGGACCACAGGCATGTGTCACCATGCTCAGCTAATTTTTAAAAATTTTTTTGTAAAGACAGGATCTTCCTATGTTGCCAAAGCCTGGTCTCAAACTCCTGGGCTCAAGCAATCTTCCTGCCTCAGCCTCCTAAAGTGCTAGGATTACAGCATGAGCTACCATGTTTGGCCTAAATTTTATATTTTAAAGCATTATTAAATGGCTTTTAGCCCTTTTGGTAGAGTCAGCCACTCCAACAAATAGCTGTTTCTGTTTTCTGTGTTTTTCTAGTCATTGTCCATAGGCGTGCATTTTTCTCTCTATATTAAAAAATAATTATTGAGTAGATACAAAAGAGTACTCCTACATTGTATGAAAAGTCTGAAGATTCCTGATACCATGAACACCGCTGGTATCTCCCACCACCACTTTGCGTGCATGACCTGTGTGGTCCTCCCTAATCCCATAGTCTCCCCCTTCGCGTCTCCCCCATCCACCTACCCAAGTAACACTTCTCTGAATTTTTGTGATAAGTATTTGTGATAATGATAGTTATTTCTGCTGTTTCTTTTTTTCCCTATGTGTTTGTATCCCTAAACAAAAGATTGCTTAGTTCTGCATGTTTTTCAACTTTATGTAAATGAAATCACACTGCATTTTGTTCTCTGACTTTATTCAGCTTAACGTTATGTGTCTGATCCCCATCCATATTGTTACGGGTAACCAGCATTTATTGTTTTCACTGCTGAGCAAGTAGAACCTATTCAGTTCACTGCCCACTCATCTTCCCAGATTTGATGGCTCTGGCCACACTAGTGACTTCTTGAAGTGCATCCTGCTCTTTTGCGTGTCTGTGCGTCTTGCCCAGGGTGGTCTCTCTGACTGAAGTGCTCTTCCCTTCACCTTCTTCACTTGGTGAATTTCTCTCTTTTAGCCTTACTGAAATTTACCTTCTCTCTGACCCCTCACCAGACTGCCTCATGAAGTTAGCTGCCCCTTCATTCATCCTCACCTACATACATACTAATTCTTTTGGTGGCTCATGAAAGCTATGTACTTCCCCACCTACAGACACAAACTTTGCCTACAACACAGGAAGATTCAGAGATCCCCTGAAACTCTGCCAAGGATCAGTTAGCAGTGGATGGCACATATCTTATTGTATCTGTGTTCCTTGCACATCCTTCTGTCCTCTAGACTGGGGACTCACTGAGTGCAGTGACACTTTTCATCATGGGTCCCTGGGTTCCCACATGGAGTCTGACACATGCATACATAGCTATCACGTTTGTCACCTACAATGGGGAAAACATACTTCTTAATAGTAGGAAACATAACAGGTTAATAATTTACAAAAATATGTTTGCCACATTTTGAGGCAAACATACATTAAGTTCTTGTCTTATCATTCACATTTGTTCTTTTTATCTTTAGGATGAAGCTCTTACACCAAGTGTCACGAGTCTGGAGAACAGATGGGTTGAGTAGTTGTTCTTATAAATTACTGTCTGTGGAATACAATCCTCTATATGTCAACATCACAGTGGATTTCTGGTCTGGTGCATGACCCTGGATCTTTTGGTGATGTTTGGAAGAACTGATTCTTTGGTTGCAATAATTTTGGCCTAGAGACTTTGAACAGTAGCACACATTAAGAACCTGTTATAGCTCATTGTTGGGCTGAATTTTTCCTTTTTGTATATTCTTAGCAGAGCTCCTGGTGATACGGACTATAAAACAGTTTTAACAAGACAGCTTTCTTAGCCGTTTTGATCATGAGGGTTACATGTTGTAATATGGATACTTGAAGGACTTTATATAAAAGGATGACTCAAAGGATAAAATGAAGTCTATTTGAGGACTCTGCCTGAAGGAGATGTATTTAAATTTGAAGTGATATGGGATAAAAGGTCACAGGAAACAAGACTGCTGAATGTCTGAGAGAATCAGAGTTTTTCTTGTCCAAGGTAGAAAGGTACGAAGATATAATAGTGTTACTCATTTATCCTGTATGATCATCTGTGAAATGGTGGGTCCCAGTTGAGAAGAAGGCCACAAAAGAGGGGAGGAAAGGTGATGGATAAAGAGGCAGTGAACTTGGGAATGAAGAGGTAGTAGGAGGGCGGAATGTCGGCCGCAGAGGCAGCCCCAGCTGACCTGGTTGCAGCTGCTGATAGCCTGCAGGGGAGGCACCTGCCCAGGTACGCCTTCCAGTGATACCCACCAGAGAACACATTATCTGTTAGTTTTTAAAGAGTTTTTGTAAAATGATTTTGTACTAGTAGGATATAAATTAGCAGTTTACAAATTTATATATTAACTAATAATGAGTACATCTATCAAATATCTCTGTAGTAAAATGTGAAAAAGCTTTGAGTGTTCCTTCGTGTTTTTTATTGTTTGAACCCTACAGATATATTCATTTCAGTATCTATAATTCTAAAGAGCTTAAACACAGAACAAATGAAACAAAACCCTCCACTACCTCTGTCTCCCATCCTTCTGTCCATGTCTTTTGTTTGTTTCACGTGTGACCTCCTTGTACAACCACCTCCAGTCTTAGGGTAGGCCAGTCTGTGTCTTTCTCCCTAAACCTCTCTATGAATACATTATGTTTACCATGCACACCGTAGGGGTTCTCAATCCATCATTACTGTATGACACCTTAACAGTTAAACTTTAACATTAATGAGTGCCAGCCAGTAAGTTTAAATAATATCTGATCCTTCCCAAGCAGGGAGAGAGAGTAGGAAGGTTTGGGGCTCCCAAGAAAAAACAGTTGTCACCACCCAAGTGGGGAAGGAGAATTTGAAAGGACAATACACTTTATAGGGCTGGCCTGGTTAGCTTTTAACTCAGCACAGGGAGCCAAAGAGCAAATGTGGTTTTTTTTTTTCCTTTTTTTTTTTTTTTTTTTTTGCTTTTTTGCAACAGGGTCTTGCTGTATCACCCAGGCTGGAGTGCAGTGGTGCAATTTTGGCTTACTGCAGCCTCCACCTCCCAGGCTTAAGTGACAATCCTTCCATCTCAGCCTCCTGAGTAGCTGGGACCACAGGCACACACCATCACTCCCAGTTATTTTTTTTGTATTTTTAGTAGAGATGGTGTCTCACCATGCTGCCCAGGCTTGTCTTGAACTCTAGAGCTCAATCAATCTGCCTGCCTGGGATACCCAAAGGGCTGGGATTACAGGTGTCAGCCACTGTGCCCAGCCATATTTTTCTTTACTTAGCGGAGAAATACTCAGGGTTTTAGTGTTTTTTGCTCAAACTTTGTAAAGGAGCTTCATTCTTGTGAGATTTGATCATGGGGTCGTAGTGTTTGAGTAAATCTTCCCCTCACTCTCCCTTCTCTTTTCTGTAGAACTATCTCTAGAGCTGTGTCCCAATTTGCTTAACTATGACCATATTAACAGACAGTAATTGGGAGGTTGTAGGCCCCTCCGTGGTCATGGTTGGGGAGGGCAATGGAAGAGAGTGGTGTGTACAAGGAATTTGAAGACCTGTATTTGAGAACTCAATTTCTTACTCAATAGAAATGGAATATAGCTAGTGTCATGCAGAAACTTGCTGTGTTTTTTTGACATCTGCAATTTTTAAATGTTGGAAACTACAGGACTATTCCTTTTACTTTTCTTCAGGTAATTCTTTCAACCAAGGTAATATACAAGTCCCTTAAATGACTTGTTATGAAACTTCTTGAAGTGGAAGATAGTTTTGTAAGACCTTGACACTGCCATTGTGGCACTTTCCCTGCACTGGGGTGTCAAAGGCTGGTGACACTGGGGGCATGGGGCTACCTGCCCACCCATTGCTGCCTCCCTCCATGCTCTTGCCTCCCTGCTGGGCAGGGGGTTTGGCTTCAAAGGAACTGGCTTGCTCCAGTTCCTGCCCTGTGCATTTTTTCGTAGTCAGTTGCCACAAAAGAGGCCTACCGTTTTGAATATTGTAGAGATAGCTATGCCTGCTATACTTGCTAAGGATTATATGGAGGCAGGCTAATTGAATATTACAACTACCTAACACAAAGAGTGTGTTACTTTGAAGTTTTTATTGATTTTTTTCTCACCTATACTGGCATTCATTTCTAAAGCCCTTTACAGTTTGTGATATCACTTTATTGATGTCATTGACTCTTGAGATAAGAGGCCAGATGAGTAAGTAGAGGTCCCAGCCAGGAGGGTGGCTTTTCAGGAATCTCACCGGCAGTAAATGGCAGAGTCAGAGCCAAACTCAGGGCTTCTGACTTTCAAGACTATTACACCATATTGCCTTATTTTATCGTGGTCTCAGAGTGACCCTATGAGGCTGGTATTCTGTGAGATTGTTTATGTCTAACAGGAGAATAGTTGAGCCTAGTTGTGAGTGTCTCACCAGCTTCTGATGCTTTGCTGTTCTTTTTCAAGAGGAACTCAGGGTAGAAATCACTAGAAAGTAGGGCATGATAGTACCATTTCTCCAAACTTCAGGATTTGGTTCTTTGTATCTTAACAATATGTGGAGTAGGGGTGTGTGCTAGGGAAAGGGTTGGCTAGAGTAGGGGCTGGGATCTCTATGTTTCTCAGCAAGGCTGCCTTTCTCTGCAGTGTTTCTGGATCCCCTCATAGGATCTGGCCACTTGAGCCTTATAGTACAACAGCAAACTCCATAGTCTACAGCTAGCCTCCTTTGGGGTTCTTCTTTGATTCAATCTCACTTATACAAGCTGAGAAGGATCTGGGTGAGGTGAAGCAGGGAAGAGACACTAAGACACTAGAGGAAATACTAGACCCAGAAGGAGAAAGGAAGTTGTTCCATCAGTAGAAATGAGAAACCAGCTTAGTTTCTAATTCCTCAACCACAGCACAGCTTGTCAGTCAGATTGGTTGGGGTCGGGGTGTGAGATTGAGAGGAGATTAGATTTTCAAGTTCACATGACGAATATTCCTTTTCTTTGTGGGTAGCCAGAAAGTATCTGATCTTCTGCTTAAAATAGAAGCAGTTCCTGTTTATTCCAGCTGATGTAGAGAAAGAAA
The DNA here is from genome assembly GCA_963574635.1 of Cheracebus regulus. Classification (NCBI taxonomy): domain Eukaryota; kingdom Metazoa; phylum Chordata; class Mammalia; order Primates; family Pitheciidae; genus Cheracebus; species Cheracebus regulus. Next base: position 31,651 of record CAUYQU010034308.1, on the reverse strand, counting down.
AGCTACAAGGCTGACAGGAGCAGAGGGTTTTAAACATTAAATGGCAGACTGTTTGCCTGCCAGGAGCCTGTGGAGCAATCTAGGGAACCAAGAGAGCATGATGACCCGCCTGGTGTTGCAATCAAGTAAAACCTCAGTTAGCCGGACACATTGTTGGTGTTAGGTAATAATTACTCTTTGGCCACCTGATAAGCAGGCTAACTGCTGGAGAAGAGGGAAGTTTCACATTGTTCTGTCTGGGCCTGTCTCACGCTCAGCAAGCTGCCAGGTCCCTAGAGCCAAGCCTCCTGGCTCCCGTTTGCCTCCCTGGTCTGCTGGGGCTGGGGCTGGGGCTGAGGCTGAGCCTGGACCTTCCTGATCTTTGGCTTGGGGCCACTTCCAATCCCTGGAGCCAGAAGGAAGAGGGGCAAAGCTGGGCCTCCAGGGAAAGTAGAGGGAGATGGAAGCAGGAACTGGGCAGAACAGAAACTGCCCTGAGGTTAAAACTGGAGTGCCCTGTAGAGGGAACCTGTGCTGAATGGTTGGACTCTGCAGGGTGATCCCTAGACTTTGTTTCTGTCTTAGCTGAAAGGTGTGTCCTCAAGAGTTGGAGGTCCTGGACATAGTAGGTGCCTGTGTTTAGGACTTTATTTGGTTTTGGAAGGAGCAGAGCCTGCCCCCATTTATAGCAGACTTTGCACCTTCTATAAAGGAGAAGGCTGAGGCTCCAGGAAGGAAGCTAGCTGGAGAGGGGGCAGCAGGCAGTGGCTGACTGAAGGCCCTTTCTCTCTTAGTTATTGCTTGGTAGGGAAGTCAGGGGATCAGATTTAAGGAGCGGCAGGTGGGCCATCTTGGCCCACAGTGGCTCTTTCACACTCCCGTTGCTGTGCTGGATTCTACCAACTAGAGATCAACTTCAGTTACCAAGAAACATCATTCAGATTGAGAGAGTGGAAATGAATTGTCACTCACCCCTTAGTATGAATTAGTTTCCAAAAAGGCCTTCTCCTGACCTAGTCGAGATCCAGTCCTAAGAAGGGAATGTTACTTGTAGAGAGAATTTTGGAGCATGAGGCCCTGCAAAGGAAGGTAGGAGTAGGTTTGGGTAAGGAATTGCTCAGGCAGTGGGGAGACGAGGGCACTGGAAGACCCAGTGAGTGGCGGAGGCTAAAGGCACCAGAACACACAGGAAAGAATGTGGGAGAGAGATGAGAGCACAGCTCTTTCAAAGTTTTGCCCAGAGGAAGCTCCTTTCCTCTGCTCCCGTCTTCTAAAGGACAACAGAGGGAACATTTTCAGCCAAACCCAGGTGTCATTTATCTGGATATCCCATGATCTTCATTCAGGAGAGACAAGGCAGGCCAAGGAGAGGTGAGCTGGCTGTGCTGTCAGGATATGGACCTTTGGTTCCCTCTCCTGGGAATCAGGGATCGGGCTCCTGTGCCAGCTTTACAACCTAGCCAAGTCCCCTCCAATCCTCGTTGTCCCTCCCCTGCCCCAGTGCTCAGTCTCACTCACAGGTGCCTGGTGGGGGCGTGGGATGGGGGTGCTGCCTGCGTCTGAGTTAGTTGGAAGCAGGACGCCAAAGTGACAGGTATGTTTTTATTCGTGAGGGACACACAGTTCTGCAGTTAGCACTGGCGAGCTTTCCACTGCTTCCAATTGCGGGAGGAAAAGGATTTGAAGAGCATTAGTCTCATCACTGCTTCTGGGGTAAGTGTACCAGGAGCAAAAAGGAAAAGCGAACATAGAGGTTCCCACCGTTTAACTGTGTGGCAGGGTTAGCCAGTATCCAGCAGGAAGCCACACCCTGTGTATGCAGTGTCTCCCTTCTCCACTTTAATTCCTATGCTTTACGCTTTTCTGTTGGAAAACCCATTTTGTTAGACATTGGTAAATATATGACATTGGTAAAAATGACATTTTACATTGGTAAAAATGAAAGTAAACAGATTTTAAAGCTCTCTTTATAAGACTAGACAAACAAATGTTGAGTTACAAGAATTTCCTTCAGGACCACAAATGGAAACATAGTTCAGATGAGAAATATTTTGACAGTAAACAGAAATCCCTGTAAATCACTTCATTCTATTGGCTGGCTTGCTTCTCTCTAGTTTGAAAGGTGTTTCAAGTTGAGACCATTCAGGGCAAAGACTGAGTAAATATATAACAGGCCCCTGGTGTGTCCCTAGAAGTCCCCACACTTTTTTTTTGAGACTGAGTCTCACTCTTTTGCCCAGGCTGAGTGCAGTGGCCTGATCTCGGCTCACTGCAACCTCTGCCTCCTGAGTTCAAGCGGTTCTTCTGCCTCAGCCTCCTGAGTAGCTAAGATTACAGGCACCTGCCATCATGCCTGGCTAATTTTTGTATTTTTGTAGAGATGGGATTTCACTATGTTGGACAGGCTGGTCTCGAACTCCTGACCTCAGGTTATCCACCCACCTCGGCCTCCCAAAGTGCTGGGATTACAGGTGTGAGCCACCACGCCCACTTTTAATTAATGAAGAATTGAGGCTACTAGACACATACCACCTCTGCAAGGTATGAAAGGGAATTTGAACTACTGTTAAGAGCAAGAATTGTTCTGTGGATTAAAGGATCTGAAGGTGGCATTAAGAGAATTACCCATCTCCATACATGGGAGCTACTCTAGAAAGAAAGGCAAAAGGTGTCTTTCAGTAATCTTTTCCACACTTCTCTCTTCCCCTGACAATACTGAGATCAGTGGAAGCCTTGGAAGTTTTCTTTTAGAGAACAGTGAAAGATACAGGCAGATTTACTAGCCAAATACAACTCTGGGTTACTGTGATAACACAGGTTCCTTCGAATGTACTTATTTTCCAAAATTAAAAATAAGCAGGGAGGGAAATAGTTATTATGCATTTTCTGAATTCTCTTTTCAACAGTCTATATAGATGTTGCAGAATCCTAGACTAGGATGAAAAGCAGTTGTCAAAGGAACTGCAGGAGTCTGAGATCCTAAAGGAACTCCATACCATCTGACTTGGCAATGTAAGACACACACATGTTAGTGTGGGGCACAAACATGGAATATTAGGAGAGAGCTGGTTCCAGCACCAAATCCAGAGTCACTCGGGGAAGGAGGTATGGTGGCAACACTTTGCGCTTAATATTCAATTCTGCTCCAGTAGAACATGGTACCCAGGAGAACCCAAAACTAGAATAGAAAAAAACAAGGACAAATTAATAAGGAATTGCTTTATAAATACCTCTTTCTTTGAAAAAAATGATGTTGGGTTTATTCAGGCCTAGGTGACAACAGATTTTTTTGTTTTTCTTTATCTTGTCTAAGAAAATGAGATACATGTGCAGAACCTGCAGGTTTGTTACATAGGTATACGTGTGCCATGGTGGTTTGCTGCACCTACTGACCCTATCCTCTTAAGTTCCCTCCCCTAACCCCTCACCCCTCAACAGGCCCTGGCGTGTATTGTTCCCTTCCCTGTGTCCATGTGTTCTCACTGTTCAACTCCTATTTATGAGTGAGAACATGTGGTGTTTGATTTTCTGTTCCTGTGTTAGTTTGCTGAGGATGATGGCTTCAGCTTCATCAATGTCCTTGCAAAGGACATGATCTTATTCCTTTTTTATGGCTGCATAGTATTCCATAGTGTGTATGGACCACACTTTATTTACCCAGTCTATCACTAATGGGCATTTGGGTTAGTTCCATGTCTTTGTTAGACAACAGATTTTTAAGAGTAATCTTGTCGTAAGCAATATCACAGGGTCAGATGTGACACCAAATCCAAACTGCTCCAAAACATCACTTATTACCTGCCACTCAGAGGCAGCTTCTCTGTTCCTCACATTCTGATCCCAGTTCTCATTGTAGACTCCTTGTATTCTGGGGTTGCCTTCTCTTCTGTGCTAAACTCTTTTTGCCATCAAGGCCATTTATCCTCCAATGCCTTCCTGTTTCTAGTATGTACCATTTTGGGATAAACATTCCTTGCTTCTAGTATTAAACTTCTCCCAGGGAACTTCTTTTTCCTAAAATGCTTGTGACCTGGAATGACTACCTCTGAAGAATGCCATAGAACTCAAAATAACTAACTTAGGCAAGGGCTGAGTTTTAGTTTTAGTTTATTTGGGCTCTGTTTTAGATCTGGCACTTACTCCTGGGTAACTTTAGCTAAGTCACTTAAATTTCCTGAGCTTTAGTTTCTACATTTGTAAAATAAATATAACATCTCTACCTATCCCAGAGCTAGGGCAGTGAATGAGATAATGAAATAATAACAGGGTCTAATGTTTATTAGGAGACCTTATTATTCATCAAGCACTGTTCTAAGTGTTACCTGTATAACTGAAGTTAATGCTGCCAAAATCCTATGGAGAAAAGACAGCACAGAGAAGTAACTTACCCAAAGTCATAGAACTAGTAGGTGGTGGAGCTGGGATTCAAACCCAAGCAGTCAGCTTCAGAGTTATCTAATTAATTACTAAGAGAAAGCCCCTTGCAAGCAATAGTGAAATGGGCATACTTAAGAGCTCTTATTAAGCATAACTCTTGAGAGCCCCACTCAATTTCTCTGCTCCTTGTAAGATGGGAGACTGGCTACCTGCTTAGCTACTGTTGTGGGAATTTAATATTAAAAATATTTGACATGATGCCTTGTTTATAGCAGGCCCTTATTATACTTAATCATTTAATTCCTTTCCTGAACTCTTTTGAATTTCAAGAGGGAATTAACTAGATCCAGAGTTTATCTGATATGTGTGGAAAATCAAATTACAACTGGTTTGGAGTTCTAAGATACTCAGAGCCTTTAAACATTATCCCACAGTTCCTGCTAATCTGGCACAAATAGAAACTTCACTGTTATCTTTCATTAGTCAACAAATGATTGAGCCCATACTCCATGCAATGCTTGGCACTGGGGGTACAAAGAACAGCTGGTTCTCAGCTTTTTCCAGTCAAATACATCATTATGGACAAGTTCCATTATAGAGGTGTGCACAGGACTTTGTGAGAGCTCCTAACAGTTTGGGTTGAGGGATCATAAAAGGATCCCTTGAAGGAGTTGATTTCCCTCTCCTTCCTGCCTTGCTCAGTTTATCACCCTCTAAGCCAGCATTTCTTAAAGCATAGTGATATGGTTTGGCTACGTTCTCACTCAGATCTCATCTTGAATTGTAACTCCTGTAATTTCCACGTGTCATGGGAGGGACCCAGTGGGAGATAAATGAATCATGGGAACGGATTTTTCTGTGCTGTTCTTGTAATAGTGAATAGGTCTCACGAGATATAATAGTTTTATAAAGGGCAGTTCCCCTGCACATGCTCTGTAGCCTGCCACCTTGTAAGACATGCCTTTGCTCCTCTTTGCCTGTGCCATGATTGTGAGGCCTTCCCAGCCATGTGGAACTGTAAGTCTATTAATCTTCTTTTTCTTTATAAAGTTTTGGATATTTCTTCATGGCACTATAAAAATGGACTAATACACATAGTAAAACCCTGAGGGGACGGTTCAGGGGTCCATTATGTAAGACTATCTGAATAATAATGAAAACTTATTTGCCTTTTTCACTGTTTTCATATTTGCACTGATGGTGTGAAAGCAATGGAAAGTAAAACTGCTGGAGTATTGGCAAGAATCAAGGCAGAGTCACTAAACTGTGTTAGTGGTCATTGTGTCTTCACTGCTGTGCGCTTGCAGTAAAAAAAAAGAAAAACTTTAAAAAAGCCAGTTTCACTTGAGATTGTCCTCAATGAAGCAGTAAGAACTACTAATTTTTTTAAATTTTGGCCTTTGAGTACACATCTTTTTAAGTATTCTGAATGACAAAAAGGAAATGTTCATTCATAAAGCAGTCTGTTGCACAGTGATATGGTTATCTTAAAGAAAAGCACTTGCATGATTGAGTTGTGTACTGAACTATTTTGTTTTTTTAAAAGGAAACACCATTTTTACTTTAAAAAATGAGTAACAGACAAGCTATGGTTGTTCAGACTTGGACATGTGGCAGATATTTTCTTGAAAATTTACAAAGTGAGTCTGTCACTTCAGGGAAAACAACTGACAATATTCATTGCCAATGATAAATTTGAGCTTGCAAGCAAAAATCAGAACCTTGGAAAACTTGTAGCTGTCACCATGAACTTGATAGCATCCCATTGCTTAAGGTATTTTCCAGTGTGGCACTATCAGTGCCACATGTGATATTTTGGAAATGACATAAATAAATCAGTTAACATTTGGAAGATCTGCATAACACAATGAACTAATATTTTTTCCAAATAAGCAATCTATGATGTTATAGAATTATAAATGGCTGGAAGATTTATGCAAAGTGCAAGACAAACCAATGTAATGTATTTTAATGTAACAGAGTATGAAAAGCTCATTACCATAATTTCAGATTCCAAATTGCAACTGATCTTTAAGAAGCTACTCCTTGTGGGCTGGGTGCAGTGCTCATGGCCATAATATCAGAGCTTTGGGAAGCCAGGGTGGGAGGATTGCTTGAGGCCAGGAGTTCAAGATGAACCTAGGCAACAAAGCAAGACCCTGTCTCTACAAGAAATAAAAAAATTAGCCAGGCACAATGGTGTGCACCTGTAGTTCCAGCTACTGGGGAGGCCAAGGCAAGAAGATCGCTTGAGTTCAGGCATTGGAGGCTGCAGTGAGCTGTGATTGTGCCACTGAACTTAAGCATGGGTGATAGAGCGAGACTCTGACTCAAAAAAAGAAAAGAAATGAAATGAAACTACTACTTTTGGAATTTTGTGTGGTATTGAAGAATATTCACAATTATCTTCAGATTATACTTCACAATTATATTTCAGATCATTGTGAATATTATTAAAACACTATTTTTTTCAATTACATGTCTATGTGAAGGATATATTTTCTCCAAATCATTCCACCTAGGCAACATATTATAACAGACTGAATGAAGGTGCAAATATGAGAATCTAACTGTCTTCTATTTAGCTAGTCATTGAAGAGATTTGCAAAAAAGGCACTATTATAAAATAGTTGTTTTTTTTCCCACAAAAATATTGTGTGATAACTTTTAATGGGCTTATTTTAAAACAAATATTTAAAATTGTCTATTTTAATTTTGAATGGGGTAAATGCCAATAGATATAGGCCACATAGAGAAAAGCTTTTCGGAGTCCTGGATAATTTTTGAGAGTAAAGGGGTTCTGAAATCAAAAGTTTGAGACTGCTTCTCTAATGCAATGGTTCTCAACCCTGATAGCAGATCATCTGGGGGGGAATAAAAATGCCTTGGCTCAACCCCAATATCAACTAAATCAAAGTCTCAGAGGTTGGGGTCCAAGCAATTTTTAAAAAACGTCCCCCACGGGGCTTTAATGTGTAGCCAGGGCTGAAAACCACTGCTCTAACCTCTTGCTGCATATGCATCAGATAAGGTAGGTGGCAGGAAAGGATGAATCTTCCAGAGGCAGCTCTTTGGAAGGATCTGTGCATATTAGTGTCAGGCAGGGGCCATCTAGATAGGTGACAGTCTTTGATATGTGGATGTAATGAATTAACGAGATCTGGAGACCTGGAGGGGCAGTTCCCTAAGAACTCTAGCAAGGGAAGGAGGCTCTCTAGCCCTCAAAAGGCACCTGCACACCAGTCAGCCAGAAGAAGGAGCTACTTGGCAGGGTACAGCCTTTCCCTAGTAGGAGGTGTTTACTCCTTGGCTCTCAAGGGAACCCACTGTCCTTCCTCTCATGCCAGAAGTCTCCTGACTAGCCTTCAGGCCTGAGGTTTTGTTTCTAGACTTTCTAGTGTGGTTGAAGTAACCAGTGGCACTCTCAAGGTCTCTCCCTATCATCCTCTCAGAGATAAAATATGTGCTGGGAAATACTCACAGTCCAGCAGAGAATGGCAAATCCAAACCAGGCAACCCCCAAGGCATGTCGGTTCATTGGTCCAGAGATCAGTTCATAGCAGCCCTGAAGGAGTGGGCAATTCCACATTAGTGTGAGAAGAATCAGAAAACAAAGAAGAGGCTGATGGGAAAGCAGGTTCCTATTTGAATCAAGGCTATCCAAAAGTCTGATTTTGCATAACCAGGCTATTTCCACATCTCTGGAGACAGCCAGCTACTAACAGTGCTTTACAGAGGGAACATAAACAATACTGTTGAACAATGATTCTACATCACATTTATTTGTGTCTTTATCACTTAATCTCATTAAAAAGTACTGCTTTTTTGGCATAACATTGTTTCTAAACTGAATATGTAGACAGTAAATTCAAAAATATTAATTCAGTTAGAATTTGTCCTTCCTCAAAGGTTTTATTGGTGATTTATTTGTTTTTAAATAAAAATGCTCCTGTCCAGGAAAACCAGAGGTCCCCTGTTGGCACTTTTAATAATCATTAAAGGAAGCCCTGCATTATGCTCCCTGAATTCTCATTTGATGTTATATTTCAACATATCTTTACTGGATTCTAGTGAGACCTTGAAGGGTACAGTGTGCATGCAAAAGAATGATGTTTTTTTAATTCACCAAATCATTCACTCATGCATGCCGCAATCCAGTAAATATTTATACATGGCACACTCTATTCTAGTCACTGTGCAAAGTTCTGGAGTGATACACACATGTAAGGCTAGAGCTGCCACCTGAGTAGCTTCTACCAAATCTCTGAGAACCAAAGGGAATGCCTAGGAAATGCAATAACCAGGGCTGGCTCCATGACCCTGAGGTCTGGAGGCAAATATCCTAGAAGGGCTGACCTTGAGGTTTAGGCTCCACCCAGTGGCTACAGAACTTGACGTCTGTCCTTTCTGGCTCTGCCCTAGTCCCTTGTTAATCCACTTACATGCCCTGCCTTTGCTATACTTTGATTTCTTCCCCATTTACTCTTCTCCGTTTGTGTTACAGACTCTTCCATGCACCTCAATGCTCAAATGAAAGATCTTAAGAATTATCTTTAACTCAACTGTTTCTCTTTTACCCAACATACAACAATTTGGGATCTACTTTTAAAATATATAACAAATCCAAACACTTCTTATCACTTTCTGGTATCACCTTAGTCTAACAGAGCCTCACTTCCAGATTACAAGGCCTCCCTGAGGCCTGAGTTCACTTTAGCACTCTGTGGGTCTTCACCTAGTTCCAGAGCCATCTTTGTAAAACATACATCAATTTACAACCCTGCTTGAAACTCTCCAATGGCTTCCCACTACCCTTAAAATGAAATTTGAAGTCCTTGCCATGGCTTAGAAGGCACTGTATGACCCAGCCCTGCCTATCACCCCATCTTCCACTACCAGAGGAGGTTTTTCTATAAAGCAAATGAGCTTAAGCTTCTGGGCCCCTTACTTGCAAGACCCTTTCAAGGCCTGTGCCTCATTTTGTATGCATATTTTTATTGTTTTTTTTTCTAAGAAGGATCCTTCTGTATAATTTGTCCTATTTTCACTCCTTTCAAAGATGTGATACAGTTTGTACACAATTACAATTCAATCAACATTGGTTTGCATGAGCCAGTTCCAATGTTGACATATCGAAAGCCTTTTATAATCCTGAGAATAATTATATTGCACACCATGATTATAAGCAGCACATTTAATTTTTTGTAACAGTCTGAATATAACTGATTGAAACAATGCCAGAACAATGTTGTAGTAAAGCTCAGTGAGGGTTGCTTTGGACACTCTGCAAAATAATCTAGATCACTCCCATATCCTTTTATGGAATAATGCATCCAGACCTAGTCCAGGCACCCTTCCAGGTATATGGTGATCAACAGTGCCATGTCCTTCAATCTGAAAGTACAATTTATACTACTCCCAAACAAAAGAGCCTGACATTTCTCAGTTATTTTATGACCTGGTACACAACTAGCTTTCCTTAAAGAGGTAACTCCCTTAGCAGAGCACCATGTTTCAGTGTACAGTGTCAGCAGATGCTGACTACAAGTATATGGGAGTTCTCATCAGGGCTTTTGGGGAATATTAGCAAGTCTTCATTGGCTTAGAGTCTGTGCTTGGAGCCAGAAAACTTGGGTTTCAACAGCCAGAGAGTTTTCTGAAAAGATGCACATTTACTAGTTGTGTGACCTTGGCAAGGTACCTATTAGCATCGCTATATCTAATGTCGTCATCTGTAAAATAGGGATCCTGCTGGCACCTACTACTGAGCATTCAAGGAGATAGTATATGTGTGGTACTTGAAACAGTATGTGGCATTTAGTAAGTATGCAATAAATGTTAGTTTTCATGATCGTAATCACATTATCCTCATCAGTCTGGAAACTTTTTCAAAAACTATCTGTGTGTAAACTACCTTCTGTCCAAATCACCAACCCAATGTTTATTAAGACTGTCCTGCTTTATCACTGAATAAGGAATGTGGATGTGGAATTGCTACCTTTATCCTCAGCAATTGTCATTGCTTTCGAATTGGCAAAACATTATTTTTGCACATCATCCCTTCCCGTTTACATTTTGCAAAACTTTGTTTAATGTAAATATTCCTTGAAATACCAATTCTATGCATTGTACAAATTGTCTTTATTTAAACAAAGTTGGATTCAGCTATTGAAATTCTCATGTTTTGTTAATTTTAATAAAGTGTAAATTTGCCCATATCAGTCCTAGTTTAGCATTTGCAGTTTATTAACAGAGAAGGAAATAGTTAACATGAAGTTCAGGGAAAATAATGTAGAATTCCTTACTGAAAGACTGTTTCCTACCGTTGACCAATATTTTCCTCATATACAGCAACAGAACCTCCTGGCAAGTTTTGGGAGGAGAGAGGACCCACCTGATTGTGGTAATAACCAGGTACGCCTAGTTTACAAGCCTCCAGGTTGAGAGGTTCTTTAAGATTGTTCATAACACAGCACTGGCGAGGCCAGGGATAGTCGGCATCATTATTCTTAGTCCGGAAGGCAGATGTGTACTTTTGCCAGTCTGATGGACCATTTACGCCACAGCAATTGTCCTGTCAACAGATGAGAGATACAAAATTGTCCTTTGTGGTCCCTCTAGAGCCATGAATATAGCAACTGAAATTTTACAGTGAAAGAAGATATGGAAAGTGTACCATATCTTACATTTACTAAGAAATCCCCAAATGACAGCTGAAGGTATTGATAACTTACAACTTACATTTTACCGTTTGTAAAATAATTTTTACACGTATTACTTTACTAGTCATTAACGAGCCTTGCAGCCATTGACATGTTACTTAAACTCTCTAAGCCTCAATTTCCTTAACTATAAAATTGGAATACAGTAACTATCTCATAGAGTTTTTTTTAAGGATTAAATGAGTTAATATACTTACTGTGTTCAATACAGTGCATGACTTATGGTAAACTCTTAATAAATGTTAATTATGATTGATACTGTACTAATATCTTGATATAACAATGTGAGAGAGAAATAATTATTCTGAGCAAATTGAGAATCATAAAATTAAAAATTTTAGTGGTAAAGTTATGAGTAATTGTTTTCATTTTAATAAACTTTAAAAAACTTTAATAAACTTTTTTTAAAGAGTAATTAAGTATTATTTTTATAATGGGAGAAATAAAGTGAAAAAAATAACCTGGTGACATACAGCTATGTCTCCACATACAGAAGGGAGATCAATTAATATATACCCTTGCACTCTAGATAGAATTGAGAATAGAGGACAAAATACAATTCATATAGCTTTCTTTCTTTATTATAAATTCTGCTAAAATCCTTCAAAAGGGAGAAAGTTAAAACTATGGGTATCTTGGAACTTTCAGAATGAATGTTTTCAAGAAAACTTGATGATAAATCAACCATCTTTAAAGGATGTACAATTTTGTCCTTTATATTATGGGAAATATCTAACCAAGAAAAATAACCATTCTGCATTCTGGGAAAAAACAGTTAAGTCTAAGGCAGGCTTATTTCAAACTAGGAGTAAGTGGGGACAGAAAAGATTTAAGGGTCCAGAATTGAGCTTCATAGCACTCCAACCTTCAGATGTGGGAAAAGGGTGACCACCCAGCAGAGGAGACTCAGCGGGAGTGGCCAGTGAGACAAATGCTGATGAGATGTCAAAGAAGATGAGGAGAGAAGCTTGGCTATTGGATTTGGCAGGATGGAGGTAATTGGTAATTATGAGCAGGGTTGTTTTTGTTGAGTGGTGGTGCCAGAGGCTAACTGTAGTGGAAGAAAGCAGATGAGAGGGATCAAAATGGAGACCACAAGTGTAGGAGTCTCCTCTGAGATTTGCTGTGAAATAAAACAAAACAGTAGTAGACCAGAATAGTGGGTGAATGTTGGACAAGGGAGTCATTTTATAAGACGGACAACTTAAGGTCCATGTAGGCTGATGTAAGGGAGAAACTGATGAGGCAGATCAGAGCAGAGAAGACCGTTGAGGCAAAGGAGACAGAATGCAGAACAGAAGCAAAGGAGCTAGACATAGGACAGCCCGTGTGTCATAACAAGAGCGAAAGCAAAGTGTACAGATGTAGATCAATGTAGATTTGGAGGTAGAAAGATGAGGTGGTTCTTGTCTAATTGCTTCTATATTCTTAATAACATATGAGGTCAGATCATCAGCTGAGAAGGAGGGTGAGGAGAGACGCGGCAGGCATGAAGGAAGGGAAGTATGTGTGAAATAGCGACCAGCGAATTTTCTGGGAAAATATACTAGGAAATATTGTGTGCCCATTTGAGCTCTGTGGTCACAAATTAAAACTGAAATTATCATGGTTGTGTGACTTTTTCTCAGCAATGTTTAGCTCTTAGAGTATAAACCAAGAGTGACCAAAAAGCTGTATTCTGCAGTGGGTTTGGTTAGGAAAGAGTGACCAACAGAGAAGGGTAAGGAAGGAATGGCCATGGGGCTGGACATAAATATGGGTTAGGCAAAGAGGAAAGAGAAAACATGAAAGGGACGATAGAAAGTTAAAAAGTGGTGAGTTAATTGGAGGTCCTAATGGGGTAAAATTATTAGAATTGAGATACTAGAATTAATGAAATGATAGAAATTAGTGGTCAGAGAGTGAAATGTTCTTAGTGGCACAGTTATGGATGATGGCATGTTGGCTACGGTCATGGAAGAGGGTGGAGGTGGGTGGAAGACAAAACCTCCACCCTGGGGTAGGAGAAGGAATTGTGAGGCCAGATGTTGCTGAGTCATCCATGTGGCTGCTGAAGTCTCTAGGTGGGATGTCAGGAGTGTGACTGAAGAGGTCGACAGTGAGTGAGATACTGAAGTCCCTAATGAAGGCAGGAGAACAACTGGGGGTAGGGAGGCTGGTAAATAATGACAAGGAGGGATAAGGGGTGATGTAGATTGAGGAAGCAAATCGTATGGCAGCCAAGGGGAGCAAGAAGGACATCTAGCCAATTTCCAGGTCCTATAGTACATGGATATGGGAGGAAAATGAAGAGCAGGCAGTATTCCTAGGAGATAGCCAAGTTTCCAATGAAGCAAGAAAAAGAGAGTAAAGAGAGAGTTCTTAGAAGGAGTGGAGGTTATAAGGGAGTTTGCTGATGACTGTAAGAAGTTGATGGTGGGGTGAGGAGTGGGAGCAGGCACCAGTGAGAAAGCTGGGTCAGATTGGTAGTTATGTAGAAGATAACAGTTTGTGTACAGAGGGCAATGTGGGGGTGATGATGGATATTCTGGAAGACTTGGACTTTTGATGGCATTTGAGATAAACATGGACGTAAATTATGATTGTCAGTTGGAGAAAATTGGGTGTTCAAATCAAGTCACAGTGCCTCGTGTTTGGCAAGACTAGCTCACAGGCGGTGTAAAGAGTTACCAAAAAGGTAAACAGGCAGTCATTACCACTCGAGTTCACTGTGGGGCAGGGAAAATATTTTTCTTTTAATGCAAATGATACCTGAGTTCTAAGACGCAGAGTATATGATTAATCTAAATTTCTTGACAAAATCATCCCAACAAATGTAAGCTAATCATCATGACTTGACATAAAATATAGGGTCCCACTGAGTCATGAGTATGACACCCACTCCCACCAGTAAATAAAAATGGCATCTCCCCAAGACTGCAGGTCTTACCTGGAGCATGAACCTGTCCCAGGTTTTGGTGACTCCATTGTTTTTCCACTGGTCATCATTGTTTGGAGGGCTGTTGTTTTGATACCTCTCCAGCATCTGCTTCAGGAAGAGGTTCGGTGTGAACTACGGTAGGAAGAGGCCACACAAGAGGGAGAGTTAGCACACTCATTCCCAAGAAGAGGAAAATATTTTTGTCTGTCTGTTCCTGGCGACACTGAACATTCTCTCCTGGAGCAAAACTGTACTCAGAGGCATGAAGTACAGCTGGCTCAGGTTGGCCTAAGATCCCATGCAGAGAAGAGCCTCCTATCTTAAAAGAAATCAGTATAAGGCCAGGGGAACAGATATTGTAGGGTGGCTTAGGCTAGAAACAGAATGGGAGAGAAAGATGTAAAATTGAGAGCAAGTCTTAGCTGAGGGAGAATAGAGATCCTCCCATTGGAAGGCCCATGGCCATGGCAGAGGGGTGAAACCCACAGGGGATTACAAACCTGGGTCCTGGGAGTCAGGCCATCTGGGTTCAATATTCTTGCTCGTTCAGTTGCCAGCTATGTAACTTTAGATGAGTCACTTTACCTTTCTGTCTCATATTTTTCCTTTATAAAATGACAAGTGATAATGCCTATTTCATAGATTTATGAGGATTAAGTAAAATTATATATGTATTATTACTGTGCATATTGGCTTGCCTGACATGTAGTAAGGGGTTAAATACATGTTGGTTATTATAATAATGATAATTCATGTTAGCGTTTTGCTTTTTGAGGTTGTACTTACAAAGTCTCGTTGTGTTGCTGCTGTGATACAAGATGCCACTTCAAAGGCATATACTATAAACATCAGAATGAAATACTGGAAGGGAAGCAAATGAGATAAAAGAATTACATTTACCCCCCAAAGATCGACTTGCCCAAGTAATTATGATTTTTCAGCAGATTCTTCTAAGTATAATCATCTAATCATTCATGTAGTTATTCAACAAACCCTCATTGATCAGTGGCTTGGATTGGGGTTTGGTCAGCTCAATTCTCTCCTTTTCTCCAGAGAACAAATAGCCACTGAATACAGAGCTTCCTCAGTCCAGTATCTGGAGTTTCTATTTTAACTGGGAAAAACAAGTATAAGAGAACAAACTGTTGTATATGTGTGCATACATGCACATGTGAGTATGTGCATACATGCATGTGCCTGCTCAGTGCCTGGCAAGAGAGTCAGTGAATCACATACAATATAAGGCCTCATAAATCCCCTTTAATTTTGGAATTTTGGAGACATTTTCTTTCCCATTTGCTGAAAATTTAGATTCACAGAGTTTAGAAAAAGATAAACTGGATCATGCTGAACATCCAGGGTCCTTCCTAACAAGCCTCGAACCTCATCAGAGAGGAGCAGGCAGCCTCCAGGTGCACCGTGATTTCCTGGTGTTCTCCTTTCACATGCACCCACACTCCAAGTACATTGGCTCGGATGAATGAAATGGCCCTTGCTGTGTGTGGTAGTGGTGTTTTGTGTACATGTGTGTGGGCACATGGGTGCATGTGCATCTGATGCCTCCACATGACACTGCCCCTATTTCTGCTGGAAAATATCTGAACAGCAAATGACCTCTGAATCTGGGATTGGGACTATTTGCAGGAGTTCCATCTTTGCCTTCCTCAGCCTTGCACACACTCTTGGGAGATGGGGCACGGCACTGTGGTCAGTGTCAGCAGGGCAGGCAAGGAAAACTGTCCTCTTTTTTGGGTATGGGAGGCTCTCCAAGCAGGACCCTCTGCCGCCCTCACCACTCACCCCAGAATAAAGCTCTAGCTGCAGAGTCAATAGCAGGAGCACCTTCAGAGGCCTCAGAACATTTTCCCCTGTATTAGCTGCTGCCTTGCTCCTTGCCAACAGCTTTGCTGGCTCCTCATAAAGACATGCCAGAAGGGAGGCACGCAGTGAGGTGTTTCCTCCTTTAGCCCCTTTGCCTCCCCAGCTCAGTTTTCCTGGCTGTCAGGCACGCACGTGGCTGGCCCAAAGGGAGACTGGGATGCAAGTGAATTTGTCTTTAGGAACGCCTGTTTTTCCTCTTCCTTTTTCCTGTATTCCTTTCCCCACCCACCAAAAATGGGTACATTTGCCCTGGAACTAACTCGCACTAAGGAACCAGAGAATGCAAATGTCCTGTATTCCCTTGGTACCAGGACAACAGTTAGTTCAAAAGAAGAGTCAACTAATAAGCACCTTATGTTGCTGGACTCATTCTATAAAGAGGGTACTGAGGTCCTGCAGCATTAGAATAAAAGGGTTATTTCAGGGGTGGGGGATTGGAGGCGTGTTCCATCATAGTGTGAAACTGCTGCCCTGAGTATAGGGGCAGACAGTAGGGGTCCAGGCCTAACACTGAGGTTTCTCAGCTCTGCTGCCTGCAAATTTGCTTTCATCTGCAAAGGCAGGGCATGGTCTTGCTGTCTGTGATTTGGGGCAGAAGCCTCTCCGTGGTGCACAGAGTTAAAGCCCCCACAGGCAGATACGAGCTGAAGGTTAACAGCTCGTGTGCTTATCAAGCTACAGTGGTGCTTATCAAGGTTTTCTGGGGTCCCTGAAAAGCAGGTTGGATGATAATGTGGAGAGTGTAGGCCATGATACAGAATCATCAGCCTTGAGCTCAAAAATCTTTGAAAGCTTATACTTTGTTTTAAAAATGTATGCATATTTTGTATCCTAATATATTAATGTCTAATTAATATCAAAATGTTTTAAACAACTTATTGTCAAGAGAAAAAATCTAATGAATGAATTCTCACTGTGTCTCTCCTTTGGCCTATATAGCTCCTAGCTGTACCTATTGGGCACATGTAGACACCAGCTGTAGAGGCACTGTATGGAAAATACTCATCGGGTCACTCCCAGGTGTCTCCCTTTTGGCTTCCCTGTACTGGAGCCTTCTGGACTTGCAATAGTGGAGGGCATCTTTGCCTCCACATGGACAATTTCACTGCAGGGAGTCTTCTCCTCCTCACCTGGTACCTCCTGCTCTCCCACAGAAAGCCAAAGCATTGCTCAGTGAAGAAGAAATAGGCCATTAAAACTGGCTCAGGGAGACAACTCCAGAGAATTTTGAGGTCTTACCGCCAGAAGAATTTTCCTGCTGGACTTCATGATGCCTACAATGCCTAGAATGGACAGGCAGAAGAGGCAGATGCCCACAAATATGCCGATCCAGGCAGCCCCATAGATGTCATCGTTGTTGGTGGCTTCAAGCAGTGGGTAGAGGCTTTGTTGGTCAGATACAAAGAAGATGCACTCTGCGGTCAGGGCAATGCCGCAACACTGGGGGCAAATGAAGGGTGGGATCCATCAGGAGTGCAGCTTTGGGAAAGGGGGTGGAGGGGAAGGTAAGACAGACTGGTTCCCTTTCCTGCACAGGTTTTACGCAACTAATCTAAACTCCCCATTGCCGGGAAATGAAACAGCTACTTCCATCTTGGTAACTGGTTGCATACATCCCTTCACATGTTATTCTATTTAGTAACAGATCCACACAATTTCAGAACATCCACAGTGTTCTTGGGGCATGAATCACTCAAACAATGCCTTCTCATGTGAGGATAACCTCCCCTTGCCCCCACATCATGGCCCACATTTCCGAGTTATGGTATTTGAGCTGGTCCTGGTCATATTTATCACTGACAGCCGGGAGGAACCTTGCTGCTTATCTTTGCCAACACCCACATTTTATAGGTGAGGAATCCCAGCCTTGAAAGCTGATGGCCAGAGTCATATGGGGAGTCAGAGGGAGAGCTGGGCCACGAGCTCTTGACTGCAAAACAAATGTTCTCCCGTGTCACCAGGCCCATACAGTGTGGCTTCTGTATTATTCTTACACCCTGGTACTGGCCTCTGTGTGAGGAGAACAAAAGATGTAAACATTTGCCCCCAACAACCTTACAGCAGAGTCCCATGGAAATCAAACCAAGGCGATTTGATTTGTAGAAAAGAAACAGTGAAGTGTGTATGTAGTCAGAGTGTTTAGACACTGACTATGGTTGACATGACTCCATTTAGATACTTATATTTTAAAGTTGGGAGGGAAATACCTATTTTTTCAACCATGATCTTTTGACATGTAGTTAAATTCTAGCTAGCATATTTACTAACACATTTCTTAAAGCAAAAATACAGGAAACCAGTAATTACAGCATTATTTTCCTTTAAACTCTTACTTTTGATTAGTCTAGAGTTATGATTACAAGAAGAGCAGAATTTCCTGAAAAATAATCATCACTTACACCAATAATCACATTTCCAAAAATCAGCAGGCCCTGGAAGCAACGAACAGTGGAGTCGTCTTTGGCCATCTTCAGGATTTCCCGCCAGCTGAAGGCACAGTTGAAAGCATTACCAAATAACTCTACAGCTTCCGTAACGTGACTATAACCATGCCATTGCGTATTGCCTCCTTGTTCCCAAAGCATCCAAACCAAAGCCATATAATCTTTTAGCAATGAAGAACATTTGATTATTGAGCTTAGTAATCATATCACTTTCATAAAGAAGGAAAAAAATACAGCCTTCCAGGGCCTGGTCAGTCCCTTTCAGGAATTCTTTTCAGGCAAGGAGTGTGTAGAATGCATCCTTTTGGGTGGTGGGCTGAGCCCCGCAAGGTGGAGGGCACAAAGAGCAGACCTGAGGTGGTGACTGGGCAGGGCCAAAGCACACTAGGGTCCCAGGTGTAGCCCGTATTGCCCTTGGCCATGGCAAATGGAAACCCAGAGGGTAAACTCATGGCCAGAGTTAGTGGTTGGTTCCCATGTGGATTGTAGGATGCTGTTAAAAACTATTACTTTCTGCAAAAAAATTTTTTTTTGAGACTGAGTTTCACTCTTGTTGCTCAAGACAGAGTGCAATGGTGTGATCTTGGCTCCCTGCAACCTCTGCCTCCCAGGTTCAAGTGATTCTCCTGCCTCAGCCTCTTGAGTAGCTGGGATTACAGGCACGTGCCACCACACCCCACTAATTTTTTTGTATTTTTAGTAGAAACAGGGTTCCACCGTGTTACCCAGGCTGGTCTCAAACTCATGACCTCAGATGATCCGCCTGCCTTGGCCTCCCAAAGTTCTGTGATTACAGGCATGAGCCACCGTGCCCGGCCTATTTTCTGAATATTTTATTATCTCCAAAGAAATAGTTGGCAAATGAAAGCATGCCCTGTTATATATGAGGGGAAGTGAAGAGAAAACAGGGAGTAGCATTTACTTCATTCTACCAGGTGTGTTCCATTCTACCAGGTGCTTTGCCTGCACGCATCTAATTCTCATAACCCAATTAGGTAGAGAAAGAAAAAAGGGTGAGGAGACTCCATTTTGCAGATGAGGAAACTAAAGCTTAAATTGGTAAATTAAGTTCCCTGGGGTCACACAACCAGTACGTGGTGGAGCTAGGCTAGCAACTTTGGTGTGTGTAACTCCAGAGTCCATGAGCTTCCCCACAGCCCGGACTGACTCCCAGAAACTATTTATGAACTTTGGTGCCATACACAGCTGAACATGGGTTTTTCACCTCCCTGAGGATTTTCTGGAAGGAACACAAAGGTAAGAGTGTGGGTCAATCACTTGGGCTTCTGCACTTGAAGCACCTTGAGAAAAGCCATTTATATCTCTCAACATTCAGTTAATCAATTCAAATGTATTAAATAAAATGTACTAAATGGTTCAATATGTGTTTTGAGGCATAAAAACACATTGAAAATAAAAATGTATTAAATGGTTCAATATGTGTTTTGAGGCATACAAAGATATGTTCGGGAGATTATTGTAGTCTAGGGTTTTTTGTGTTAGTAGGGAAAGTAAGATGCGTTCCCACATAAATACTACATGTAACAAGACTAAATATTGTGGGAGTCCTGAGGTGGGAAGACGTAAGCCTTGCAGGATGTGTATGATTTGATAAGTAGAGTAGAGGAGGATATGTGTGGGAGTGAGGTGGGGGCGGCTGACATTCCAGGTAAAGAGAAAGGGAAAGTTAGGGAGTAGAGACAGAAGAGCAAGGTGCCCACGAGATAGCAAACCAGCCAGTTTGGCCAAAGTCCCAGTTTTGTAGGGTAGCAGTGGGAGGCAAACCTATTTGTCTTAAGCCTTGCTGAATTTTAGCCTTGTTGTTACACTGTAAGTGTTAGACATCTCTAAATATTTTCCCTTTTCTGTTTACCTGGGTAGCTGTGACAATTTGAGTTAAAATTTATGAGCATTTTTGGCTCAATTTGGCACACAGTGGGTACTCTATCCATGTTTGCTGGAGAAATGGAAGAATCTGGGCCATTGTTACAAGATGTCTATGTAGTTTCTGCTTAGAAATGCCATTCATTTCTTTCTGCTTAGAAATTTCATTCATTCTTTCCAGTTATTGTTGCATGTTAGACCACAGAAACTCCCCCAAGGGGGAGCCTTACTCATGTGGCTGGTTGAGTCACACTGTAAAGTTCATTGCTGGTATGTACTGACATTATTCCTGACCAGTTAGGTTAGTATCTAAACTAGGGACAAAAGTAAATAGACTGTGAAAGGTAGAAGTTCAGATAAAAGAAGCATAGAGAGGAAAGGGCAGAAATCAGTAGAGATCAAATTCAGCACCAATATCAACCAGTACTATGTACCGTGTGAAAGAAAACAATTTCTTCTTTCAAGGGGTTTAAAGTGTGATTATAGCATGGATTCAAAGCAAAAATGACCATGCACATCAAGGGGAAAAGGAGGGCTGTGGAGGACAGAGCACTGAGAGGCTTTATTGGTCCAGAAAGGAGCTGCAGGGGCCCTGATCAAGGGAGGCAGTTGGGGTGACCCAGTTATGCCCCATGATGTACACTTTTCCAGAGATGACTCTGCCACACAGAGTTTAGACAAAGGGGAAAGAGCAAATGAATATTCTGTGGGAGAAGTGCAGGAGTCAGAATTAGGGTGGAAAATGCAGATAACAGTGGGAGAAAAGAAGGAAAGCAGGTAGAAACTTGCTCTGAGAAAAGAGAAAATCATAAATTGAAGAAACCTCGACAAGGACATGATGGAAAATGCCAGGGAGGCAGCCCAGCTGTGCGTTGGTTTTTGGAAGGTGGGGATATATCGGTGGGCAAAATATTCTGAATTTGCTGGCACTAAAATGTTCTCCTTTTTCACTATGCATTCTCTTCTTCTCCCTTAGAGCCTTTGGCATCAATGGCACATGATAATTTAGCTACTCCTGTCTTCCAAGATAAGGAAATAGTGATGAAAACTGCCATTTATTGGGCACTTACAATGCTCTCGGCACTGTGTTAGGCATTTGATATTCATCTTCTCCACAGACCTCAGAGATGGGTATTTCAGTTCTGCATTTTCTATTGCTGCTGTAACAAATTTCCATAAACTTTGTGGTTTAAAACAACAGAAATGCATCTTACAGTTCTGGAGGGCAGAAGTCTAAAATGAGTCTCATGGGGCTAAAATCAGGACTGTGTTTCCTCTGAAGGGTCTGGGGGGGATTCTGTTGTCTTGCCATTGTTTGTATAAAGAAAAGGGGCCAGATGCGGTAGTTCACACCTGTAATTCCAGCACTTTGGGAGGCTGAGGCGGGTGGATCACTTGAGGTCAGGAGTCGAGACCAGCCTGGCCAGCTGGTCAGAAACACTAGGCCTTCACTCACATCTCCAGCTTCTTGTCTCTTTAGCCCCTTGACAGAACACTCATATTTGCATATTTCCCCCAAACCCAGTGCTGCACCCACATGCTTTTCCAGAAAACCTGTTTAGATGTATCAAAAATCTGCAGCTCTCCCACCCATCTCTAAGACCAGAATTCCTAGAAGCAAAAGGTGCAATGTGCAAGTCAATGAGAGGTTAATGTTTCATAGCTTCTACTTGGTCACTTGTATTTTAGATAAGGTTGGTGTCTAGAGGACCTAAAACATTTGCTGCATCCCCCAAATGGCCACAAATATCAAGAGGGAGCCAAGTGCAGGCTTCCAGTGGCTCACAGCATAGTCTAATGTCTGTAGTATAATGGTGACCACACGGGACTTGGCATCAGAATGCCAAAGTTCAAGTCTCAGCCTCGTGCTGTCATTATTATCACTGTGTAAAGCTGGACAATGTTCTCCTCAGTGTCTACTTCCTCATTTATAAAATAAGTGGACTACAACTTGTTTGATGGGGTTGCTGTGATCACCAAATGAGATAAAAGATACAAAAGTAATAGGTGAGCATTAAGATTGTTTACATATATAAGAAACTATCAATGATAATCAGAGGATATTTAGAAAGGGCAGGGTATTGGGTTATGATTTTGTTTTATGCATCAGTGACCCCAGAGGCATAGAAGGGAGGTTTTAACAGCCAAGGGCTTAGATTGAGGAGAAGCAGCCTTGCTCTTCCTTCCCTCTGTTCACTGCATAGGGTCTGCTCTGCCGGAGGGACCTGGAGGCCTTACACAAACATACCCATTTTTACTTATTTATATTTTTCATAGAATAATTCATGAGAGAAAAGGAAAAACACTTCCTAGTTGTGCTTGGGTGCGGCCAGAGTCAGGTACCAAGCTGTACATCCACACGGGAGGGGCCCGCCTTACATGCCATTAGCATTCTTGAACAGTTAACACTTGCCATCGGGCCTCATCCCTCTGGCTTTGGCCAGCTCTGAGGCCTCTGCCCCAGACTATGAGGTGATGCAGAGATGGCCCCTGAGGTTGTCTTTGTGCTGGGACCACTTTCTCCCTGACACAGACATTATGCAGACGTTATTTCCTCCCATCACCAACCTATGAAGGGCATCCTGCACTTTACTGCAAGAGTCTCCAAAATAGGAGGACTCATTTGGGACCCTGTTTTATTTGTCTTTCTAGGTCCAAAGTGGCATAGTATCTCGTGGCATAGTAGGTGCACTCAATTATTTTGCTAAATAAAAGGACACAGTAAAGGAATAAATATTTATTTGAATAAATGAGTATGTAAATTAACAATTTGCCTAGAGCTTTATTGAAAAGCAGGTTAGAGAATATGGTGAAATGGAATGAATATGGGCTTTGGATAGACCTGGGTTTGAATCTTAGCTCTACTACTTACTAGTTTTGGGACCCCAGGAAGTTACTTAATCTTGTTGAGCTTTATCTTCAAATGAGTATAGAGAATACCTAACTTCAAGGGTTACTATGAAAATTAATTGAGAATGTATGTGAAGTTTTAATACAATATTAATTACCCAATACTAATTTTGTTTATTTTTGTCTTATAAAGGAGACAGACTAGAGCTAATAGCCCAGTGGTTGGTGAAGGTACCTAAAACCAGTGTTTTGTTTTATTTTGGTACAGAACAACATTTCAAAGGAAATAGGGAAATAAGATTTTAATAGGGAACTCTAATATATGAAATCAGATCAGAATGGTACTTCTCTGGCTGAAACAAGAGTAGAAATCCTGGGCTCACAGAGCATCGTCTCAACAGCTCTAAACCTCCTAAACACATAGCTAGCCCCAGAGTGATTAGAAACTACTATTCTAGAACTAAGGGAAAAGAAGGAAATAGGCAAATTACTGAGTTCAAAAGGCAGTTACCCAGGAAGTAAGAGGACACTCAAGAGTGAAGTTGAAGACCTCTGGTCACAATGTGTAAGTTGACATTGCAAAGTCTGTGTCAAAGACTCACCCCAGTCCCCTCCCCATTCAATGGAAGACTTCTAGAAAGTCCTGAAAAATTGAGATAAGCTAGTTTACTTTCATAATATATCAGCTGGATGGATCTTTAGGAAGAGCTGCATTCCTGGCACACTTAGAGGAAAGGTGATCTAATTTCTACAAAAGAAAAAGATCGGGCCTGGCTGATATAGGTTCTTTGAAGACTAATAAATGCCTGTGCACAGGGGTAGACTAATGCACTTTTTTAGGTTAAAAAAGAAAAGCTTTGACAAAGTTCCACACTAATGGATATTTTTTTAAAAGACATTATGAATGTATTGACCTTTCCAGAAAGGACAGGCACAGAGAAAGAACAAAAGGGAATGACAAATGGTGACTCCTCTACACACAGAATATAAACTGTGGTGTTCTCCAGGGCCTGGAAGTACTTTTGCCTGTATTAATAACTTCTAGAGTTTTGTCTCTGCCTGCCTGGTAAAGAAATATTGTAATGCTCGCCTTGTGCTGGTTAATTTGGTGTGTCAACTTGGCTGGGAGAGGTGTTCAGTTGTTTGGTCAGATATCAGTCTAGATATTTCTGTGAAGATATTCTTTAGATGCGATTAATATTTAAATCAGTAGACTTTGAGTAAAGCCGATTACCCTCCATAACGTGGCTGGCTTCTTCCTGTCGGCTGAAAAGCTTAAGAGAGATGATGCTTCCTGAAGAGACAGCATTTCTGCCCTAAGATGACTGTAACATAGAAACTCTGTGTGGGTTTTCAGTATGCAGATTTTAGATTAAAGACTGTTAACATCAACTCTTCCCCAAATTTTAGGTTGCCTACCTTCTGTACAGATTTTGGACTTGTTAGCCCCCACAAAAACATAGGCTGATTCCTTACAATTAGTCTCTCTCTCTCTCTCTCAACAGAGTATTGGTCTGTCACCCAGGTAGTACAGTGGTACAATCATAGCTCTCTGCAGCCTTGACTTTCTAGGCTCAAGTGATCCTCCTGCTTCAACCTCCCAAGTAGCTAGGACCACAGGTGCATGCCACAATATCTGGCTAATTTTTAAATTTTTGTAGAGAAGGGGTTTCATCTTGTTGCCCAGGCTGGTCTTGAACCCCTGTCCTCAAGTCTTGGCCTTGCAGTGTTGGGATTATAAGTGTGAACCACCATACCTTGCTTCTTTGTCTCTTTATGTATGTCCTTTTGGTTCTATTTCTGTGAGAACCCTGAGTAACACACCATCCAATTGGGATTGATGTATATTTTTGATAGAAGAACCTATGATCATTTTCTGGTGTCTCCTGATACCATTTTGCCAATTCCCACTGCAGGCCCGTAACTTCTGGATCAGATGAATTAAACGTTTTCTGTTTTTATTCCACACAATGCTTCCATGGTGAACTTTCTATAGCAGAGGTTCTCAAATGATCCTCCAAAGCACAGATCAGGTGTTCCATTTACTGGGACAACATGTTTTGATGCCAATATTAAACTATTCCAGTCAGTTCCTAATTTGAGGAAAAATTACGATCAAAATTTGTCATTTTAAATATTTTCCTCTTATACATTTTTCTTAAATCATGGATGCTACTACCACCTATCTATGCTAGAATCTAGTTTTTGGTATGAATTTAGGCCAATATGATCTACTTACTTATTTTAAATTTAGTAGACCAAATTTTTTCTGGTATTCCACAAAGGTAAACATGGCTTCCAAGTGCCAGCCACCTAGCCCATCTTGAGATCCACTGTCGTAAAACACAGCTCTGAATTTATATCTCCCTGCTGCTTAAAACCCTTCAAAGGTTCCCTGTAGCCTCAATTTAAAGGAAAGCCCTAGGTGGTTCCCTCTGTTCTCACAAGCCCAGCCACCAGCTCCTTCTTGCTTCCTATTGCCAGGTGCATCACTTGTCTACCCTTTCTCTGTTGCTGACCAATTTCTTTGAATCCAGATTTGCTTCTGTTCCATTCTGACAGACCAGTCTACAGTATTTGGCCAGACCCAACTATCTTGTTCTCCTTTCAGCTAGTGGAAGAGTGGTTGGACCACCTAAGAGATAAAGTACAAACTTCTCAGCTTATATTCAAGGCAGTACCCATCCAGGTTCCAAACAACCTGCCTGCCATTTTCCACTGCCCCTCATGGTGTCCTGGTCATGCCACCATGCTGTGCTTAGAGGCTCCCTGTCTCTGGAATCCCTTCTCCCATTTCTGCCTGCTGAACTCTTTACCATTTTCCAAAGCCCGACTGAGAAATCTCTTCTCTCCTCAACTTCCCTTACTCAGAATTATCCTTCCTCCCCTATCTCTCTCTCTCTGCCTTTAGCAAATAGCTCTTTAGGGAAGCTCAAACCATGGTGGATATGTGTGTATGGCTTTTCTTCCCTGCTAGCTTCTGCCACAGCAATATAGTCTGGTACGTTGTTACCTCTTTCCTTCACCCAAGTTTGTTTAATAAGATATTCTGAACCCACAAAAAAATGGATTGCTGTACATCAAAAAAGCTAATTTGACAAAGAATTGCATTAAAAAGCAAAATTATAAACTTTTAAATTAATTGATGGGTGTCACAACTAGAAGACAATGACTACACTTTTAGTAGTTTTTGTCTTAAAAAAATATGTAATTTGGGAGAAATTAAAGCATTATTTATCCTAGGACAGTTATTGGCCAGGTGCCTATTCATGGCATAATATATCAATTCTGGGTACAAACTTGGAGGCTTTGTACAGGTGAGGAATTTAAGGCTCACAGAGAGAAAGTGACTTGTTCACGATCGTGATGTGTTATTAAAAGAGTTAAGATTCAAGTCCAAGTTTCCTAACTCTTAACCCAGCCTTGTATTGGGTTTGTGACTAATCATTATTCTTTTTAAGGTAGGGAGATGCACTTCCATTTATGTTTCTTTAAATTAAGAGAAATTCTTGACCTTTCACCCGTGAGCCTACCCTTGAGGCTCACTACAAGGTAAGCCAGAAAGGGAGCCACATAAGTGAAGCTGGCAGGGAAAAAGGCTTCTGTTCTCTCCCTTCATTCAACAGCTTCCTCACTGTTCACCCTAACTTCTGAATGCTACAATTTGAGAATCACTCCTTTGTTCCTGATTAAAATGCAAGCTCATATAAAAGAGGCACATCAGGTCTTATGAGCCATCCATATCCATGGCTCATTTATCAGCTCCCTTCTCTTATTGAATTTTTAAAGGGCAAGAGAAGCCAGCATGAGAAGGAAAGAGACGCAAGGAGAGGGTAGAGCCTAAAATGACAAACCTCCTTCCTAACTTATGATCTGGGGGTTGGAGTCTGTCTCTGTGGCTAGATGACTTCTGATGATGTGATGTATCTTCCTTCCTGTCTTCTCTTTGAGCCCACAATATGCAGAAGCTGCTTTAAATATGTGGTCTTCTGAACCGTCCCCATGTTATTCTAAAGCAATGCCTCCCTCACACATATTGGATTTCTTGTCTGGCAGGGGTGGAAAGGAAACAAATGGGATGAGATAAATTTTACAAGTGGAAAATGGTGGAAGGCAGAGGGCAGGGCAGCAACTGCCTGTGTTAGAGATGGAACGCCCCAGACTGAAAGTATGCAACTCACCTCAAAATATTTTCCACGAAAAGGAATAGCCCCTGTGCACACGCCCTGTGGGAAAACTGCCCTGTGGCCTGGTACAATGATGATTTACTCAAATTGCTCAACACCCTGGGAGTTCCTTTGCTTTAAAGAGTGCAGATTTTTTGAAGGCTAGAATTATATTTCCTGTTTTTCCTTTCTTGTGTTTTCATTCAGTTTGTTTTCGTATAAAAAGTAATCGTATCCATAGAGTTGATGTGTCCAGACACATTGAATAGGTATAAAAACAATTGCTCACTAAACAAAACAATTTGCAATGCAGAAGAAAAATAAGTGAGACTCACCCAGTAAGCATGAGATCATTTTTTCAAGTTCATTGCCTCTTTTCCTCACCCAAGTTTGTTGCACCAGAGAACACACAAACCACACCTCAAATGCTAGTTCATGCTAGAGAAATTTGAATTAACAAAGGAAAAAAAAAAAAAGGAAAAATAGGAGAAGAAGGAACGAAGAAACATAGTATGCTACTGCCTTAGCCCTGACCCTGAAACTCAGGACAAGAACAGACACTTGCTTGACTCAGAGTAAAGATGGGTGTGGGGACTCTAGGTCACAACAATTGCTGGTCTGCTTCAACTTAAGGTAGGATGAGTCCCTGGAAATAACAAAAAGAGGAGCTTTTTCCCAGGGCCATCACCCACGGCTCACAGTGCCCATAAGATTTTCTTGCTTTAAAGCTCCAAACTTGTGTTGACTAATACAGTACTTAGTAGCTGCATGGAGTTATTTAAAGTCAAATGAATTCAATTCAATGAAAGTAAAAATTAGTTCCTCAGTTGCTCCAACCACATCTCAAGCACTCCCTATATACATGTGGTCAGTGTCTATTGTCTAGAACTTTTCCCTCATCACAGAGAGTTCTACTGGACAGCACTGCTCTTGATTCCTGGTGCTCCCAGTATGATGGGAGTCATCCACCCATTGGAAATCAGGGACTAGCTGTAAGGAATGGCTCAGGAGCACTCAGTTGTGTGAGGGCCTCAGGTGTGGGCAATGCCAGAGGGATGCCCAGCTCCAGGGCAGAAGTACCATGGAGAATCCTGGGGGGTATGATGACTGTGCCCCCTCACCAATGTGGTCTCTGTCCCAGTTGGCGAATGGTGGCCCGTCAAGTCTGTGGGCAGCCTGCATGGCTATCAGGCCCAAATTCCAGAGCATATTTCAGGGCTGACTGGTGTTTACTCTGGTTAAGAATGTAAGCAGGAGAAGTCAAAAAGAAGTTCTGAGATTTTTCCCCCCTTAATTAAATGACGTGTAAGGTCACCTTTGGACATAAAAGTCTATGATTCTTCCCAGCAGTTAAAAAAATAGGTAAGTTGGTTTTAAAGACCATTTTATAGGAGAAAGCAAAACAATCTGTTGGAGCAGAAAGCAAAGTAAGAAATTTTTCTCCTCACTGAGACGGTTAATAAAAAGAAAACCCACGTCTTCACAAGGTCTGAAAACTATGTAACCTAAATTTTATTTATACTCAAAATACTTTGAGTATTTGCCTGTGTTAGAGATGGAACGCCCCAGACTGAAAGTACACAACTCATCTCAAAATATTTTCCATGAAAAGGAATAGCCCCTGTGCACCTCAGCCTGTGGGTACATATAATATATGTACATATAGTTACATATACTATGTCTATAAAACCTATGTGAGTTCTTTCCTGTTGTGCTTAGCAAGTCAGGGAAGAAATGGTCAAGAAACACTGTCCTTCATTAGAAGAAGACATTCAAGTAAACAAAACTTCTTTAAAAGTTTATTTTATTTTTTAGAGACAGGATCTCACTGTGTTGCCCAGCCTGGATTAGAACTCCTGATCCTGTGGCCTCAGCTTCTCAAATAGCTGGAACTACAGGCATGTGCCACTGTACTGGCTACAAATTCTTAAATGTCTTAACAATCTTTAAAACTGGTTAGAAGTGGGTTTTAGGTTTATAAACAAATGCAAACATAAAACAATACTAGCATTATTTGAAAGTTAAGTTTGTATTTTGTATGAAAATGTTATTAGAACAAAAAATATCTTTATGTCCTGCAGATCCTGGTGGAGCAAAGAATTGGTAAAGAGTAAAAACAAATTATGTAAAAATTACATTGTGTAGATAAAGCTACTTTGTTGACTTACTTCAACTGACACATTTATTAAGCAGAAATGTTTGCAGAGAATACCATGAGTAAATTGCCTCACACATTTCACTACCAGTTGGCAGGACCAAATGATTTCTGACAAGAAGACCAGGAAACTTTCTCTCTGCTAGTCTGAACAGATTGTTAAGAAAGAACATGAGCTATTTCGTTACATTTTCTATCGCTTTTCTGACTCCACAAGAAAATCGGGTCTACAAAGGTGTCTGTCTATGTAAGATTTAATCAGGAGATATAGGGTTTCTGAGGGTGATTGGATTTTCTTCTTGGTCTTTCTGTGAGGACATCTGAGGTTGAAAGCAGGATGGCTGCATACTATCTCCAGAAGTTTAATGAGAACAAGACTTCTATCTAAGGTTTTAAGAAAGCAATTCGAACGTTCACAGTAAAAGAGAACAGGACAGTCACATACCCTAAATTACAAAGAAAAAAATGACAGACTCTATGAATAGAGAATCTAACTTCTTCCCCTTTCCCTCCCAGATGGCTAGCTTCCCTCCCAGGAGGGCAACCCAACCCTCAAGCCCAGGGGCTTCCCTGCAGAGGGAAAGCAGTTTACTCACAGCGCCTCCTCTTTCTCTGCACAGGGTGCGACCCACTCCGCAATCTGCACCAGCCCCAGGTGCTTTTCTGCTCCCTTGCAATTCTTTGAACCTCCGGGACCTGGGAATGGTGGTCTGTGATTGGCAGGAGGCACCTAACGTGGGCTGAGCTTGCCGCTGCCTGCCGTGTCTTGTGAAGGCGAGGGAGTAACCAGAGGCTGTCAGTAGATTGCTGCTGCTTTGTATTGTGTGACTCTGACAGATGGAAGCACCTTCACAGCCTCACTCATCGCTTTCCTGGATCCCTCCTAGTTCTGGACTTTATTGGAATACAAACTCAGGGCTTTGGTTTTGATTTGATTTGTTTTTATTAGTGTAATTTGATCCTTACTTCTGCTTTTGTGTGTTGAAGGCTTGTTAGTCCTGATCGCTCACAGCAATGCTGACATGTGCTTACCTGTGTAGGGCCATGTCCCATTGTAGCTTCTATAACTTGCATATACCAAATTCATAGAGTAATTGCCCAAGTAAAGCTCATACTGTAGGTGGCCCAAAGACTGATAAGGAGCAAAAGATGTGGAAAGAAACCGACTGGGAAAAATTCAGGCAAAGAGAGAAGGCTCAAGTAATTATCTGATGTCCAGTTCATCCTCCCCTCTTCTTTCCTCCCTTTCCTTTCTCTTCCCTTCCCTTCTTTTCCCTCCTTCTCTGCCTTCTGGAGCCATCATGTGTTATACATTGCACCCAGAGCATTATTTTAATGGCTGCATAACCTGTCATGGTATACATGCACCATAGCTTATTTAACCTGGGTTAGGAATAGGTAATAGCAGTAATGTTAGAATTTACTGAGTGCCTTAATCAATAGACCTGGGAGTTCCTCAAGGATCAGCATCATCTCTGTCACAGGTTAAGCTGTTCAGGAGCAGACTTTGAGAAGAAATTTAATGTGAAATGTATTTGTTAGTGAGTGCCCTGAGATTAACACCCATGGCAGGGAGAAGGAAGAAACAGGACTGGGCAGAGAGACAAGTTGAGCTGCAATATAGGTGGGACAGTCTTAAGCAGCCCTTCTCGGAAACTCTGGAGAAAGATGGCCTGTTAGAGTAGCTCTGCCACCGGGCTCCTTCATGATCTGCCCTTCGACGTGGGTTGCGACTCATGATATTTAACTGGGCTAAAAGATTTGGTCCAAAAAGAGGGAATCCTTCCCAAATCATTTTATGAGACCAACATCATCCTGATACCAAAACCTGGCAGAGACTCAACAAGAAAAGAAAACTTCGGGCCAATATCCATGATGAATATAGATGCAAAAATCTTCAATAAAATAGTGGCAAGCCGATTGCAACAGCACATCAAAAAGCTTATCCACCATGATCAAGTAGGATTCATCCCTGGGATGCAAGGCTGGTTCAACGTACGCAAGTCTATAAATGTAATTCACCACATAAACAGAACCAAAGACAAAAACCTCATGATTATCTCAATTGATGCAGAGAAGGCCTTTGACAAAATTCAACAGCCATTTTTGCTAAAAACCCTCAATAAACTAGATATTGATGGAACGTATCTCAAAATAATAAAAGCTATTTATGACAAACCAACAGCCAGTATCATACTGAATGGGCAAAAATTGGAAGCATTCCCTTTGAAATCCGGCACTAGACAAGGATGCCCTCTCTCACCACTCCTGTT
>CAUYQU010034304.1:0-116650 GCA_963574635.1 Cheracebus regulus | reverse complement strand
TAAAAATACAAAAATTAGTCAGGCGTGATGGCACATGCCTATAGTCCCAGCTACTCAGGAGGCTGAGGCAGAAGAATCACTTGAACCCTGGAGGTGGAAGTTGCAGTGAGCTGAGATCACACCACTGCACTCCAGCCTGGCGACAGAGTGAGACTCTGCCTCAAAAAAGAAAAAAAAAATATTGCCAGAAAGCATGGAGAACCATGCCACAGAACTGCTCTTGTGAGAAAATACAGCTGGTCCTAGATACCACAGTTTAGCCTGGAATAGCTGGCAACACATCATTTGCAGCAACTACCAGGAAGCCCGAGAGAGAATCTTCCTAGCTCTCTATTTTTATGTCAATAGCTCCGAGCCTTTTTTATGCCATAGCACTATAGAGAATTATATTTTGACATGTCCAGGAGCTCTGGCCACCCCAAATCCTAACCAGGCCTCTCCAGGGGCTGCAGTGGATCGCGCCTGTAATCCCAGCACTTTGGGAGGCTGAGGCGAGTGGATCACCGAGGTCAGGATTTCAAGACCAGCCTGACTAACATGTTGAAATTCCGTCTCTACTAAAGATACAAAACTTAGCTGCACCTGGTGTCTCAATAATCCTTTAACCCATTCATGGCCACAGCACACTGGTTAAGAAGCTCTGCCCTGGGCAGTTTTGTTACTTGGTGCCCTGTTTGCAATGGGAGCAGGGAAAACACATACCAATTTTTACTTTTTTTTTTTTTGAGATGGAGTCTGGCTCTGTCGCCCAGGCTGGAGTGCAGTGGCGTGATCTCGGCTCACTGCAACCTCCGCCTCCCAGGTTCAAGCAATTCTCCTGCCTCAGCCTCCCAAGTAGCTGGGATTTCAGGCACGTGCCACCAGACCTGGCTAATTTTTATATCTTTAGTAGAGACGAGGTTTCACCATGTTAGTCAGGCTGGTCTCGAACTCCTGACCTCAGCGATCCACCCACCTCAGTCTCCCAAAGTTCTGAGATTACAGGCGTGAGCCATCGCACCTGGCCTACTTTCTACTTCTGTAATTGGGGATGGGGGGGCAGGTTTCCATAAATTGGGGAATGCCCCAAACAGATGCAGGGCCGTGGTGGCGGGAGGGAAGAGTCTCTAAGAGCTTATTCCTGTGTGCATAGCTGTTACCGTGGACCTTGCCAAAACCACTTCTGCCATGTGTCCGCAGGAACTCTATTCAGGATAACACATGATTTCAAGAGGACCTGATAACTCATGAACATGAGCTCTGCCTACCTCCCTGCAGCCACTCAAAGTAGCAGTGCTAGATTCAGTGAACCGTTTCTTTCAAGGTGAGTAATTTCACATATTTCCACAGAAGCAGGCTCTGAGGCCCCTGCTTTAGAGGGTCCTATTCAGGCCTGCTACAGTTTTCAAGTTTGTCTCCTCCAACTCTCATGGTGAAATCTGACCCCCAGTGTTGGAGATGGTGCCCCAAGGGAGGTGTCTGGGTCATGGAAGCAAAGCCCTCATGAAAGCCTTGGTGCCAGCCTTGCGGTAATGAGGGCGCTCTGGCTCAGTGAGTTCCCATGACAGCTGGTTGTTAACAAGAGCCTGGTCCCCACAACCCCCACCGTGTGGTCTCGGCATACACTGGTTCCCCTTTACCTTCCATGAAGCCCCTGACGCTTTCATTAGACACCCAATCTTCCAGGCAGCAGAATCAAGAGTCAAATCAACCTTTTTCCTTTATACATTACCCAGTTTCAGGTACTCCTGTATAGCAACACAAATGGACTAAAACAGGATCCTTCTCTGACCACCCCCATCCTCACATCCTGTGTTCTTGGCCCTGACCTTGTGTCTAGAGCATCCGCTCAAAAGTCTGGACTTCCAGGCTATCATCTGCTCTCAAACCAGACTATCTATGTCATGTGGCCTTCCAGAGCTCCTTCGATATAAAACTGGAAATCATTGGCTGCAAAATTGTGGAGAATCAAAACCCTCTGAGTCATAGCTGTACAGAACACATTTCACACCAAACTTAGAAATCCCATCAGACACATAGTTTACAAAATTCATCTTTTAAATATAAGCTGTCACAATGGAGTTCACAGAAGAAACATACCATGGAAAATGTCATTGTCTTCAGTGTAAGGTCTTCATCTGACTAGGCAGTGAGTGAAATTATTCACAAAGTAATTCTCCAGAGAAGGCCTCTAGCAACCCAAAAGATTTTTTTTTTCCTGGTAGAGAAGCTACACATAAAAAGTCCAAGCCCTCACGATGGCCATACCTCTCCTTCACAGTGAAAAAGTGATTAAAGCTTTGTGTAGTTAAACAAACTACCTCCCGGCGCCATTAGATTTCTTTCTGCTTTTCAGTGTAGGTCTTCAGAAAGTGCCAGTCATTCTTATCTGGGAACTCAATTTTTACTGTAACACAATGACCACCTGAAAGCAATACAGGCTCTTGCCAGATCAATAAAACTGAAGCTTTTTGATGTTTCCAGCCACAGATACCTCCTGACCCCTCCGTCTTTGTTCATACCATCAAGCCTGCCCAGTGGCTTCACCCTTCCTCTCTTCCTATTGAAATCCCAACTCTTCTTCGAGGCCCAGCTCAAATTCCAGCCCATCTGGCGGTGATCTTTCTCACAGCTCTGAATTCTGAGCATGCTTGCTGTTCATGTCATTCATTTGGTATCTCTCATGTGCTGTTTTCGATTGCTGATTTTCTTGTGAAATCAACTTTCTTACTCTCTTTAACCTGCTTGGAACACTGATGTCATTTACAGCCACCCCCTTAGTTCATTGATAGTGGTATTTAATAAATTCATTTTGATTCATTAGAGTGTTAATAAATATTTTGATGGAGTATAGGCTGCTTTCTAAATACAATAAACATTTTGTATGGATTTACTGTAACATATAAGAACAAGTGTTTAAACTGATGAAGCCCAAAGACAATATGAGAGTCTTAATGATTAAAGATTCAATTCAATATATTGTATATCCATATTTATAAGTCTAAAATGGAAACATATTTTGGAGAGATTTTGAGAAACAAAAATTTGAAATCAATTGAATTTGTTCAAATTCTACTCATGGATTTGGGGTCGCCTCAGAAAATGGCTGTGAGCTGGACTGTCCTCGATCCTGGGCCTGGCTGAACTGGGGCAAGAGTTAAACTAAAGCAGTCTAAGTGCAGATGGAAGGAAGATGCTGACTGTGGTCCAGAAGAACCCAGAATCTGAACATTAAGATTTAAAGCTAATCTAGAAACTGAAAAACCAAAAAGGGGAAAGAATGCAATGCGTAAAACAAGTCAAGGCAAGTGTTTCAAAATTAAAGTTGGGAACAGTTGGAAAATCCAGCAGAAAATTTTATGTGATGCCTGGGGACCTAGGGGCAAAAGCAGAGGCTTAAAGTAACCACACACGACTCGACAGTGATTGTTAAGCACTAGCACTCAAGATACCAGAACACAGATGCCCACCTTCCCTCCACCTGTCCATATGTTTCATCCTTCACTTATTCCCTGCACATATCTTTAATCATTGCATTAACTATTTTAAAAAATAACTTTCTTGGATGTGGTGGCTCACGCCTGTAATCCCAGCACTTCAAGAGGCTGAGGCAGGCAGATCACCTGAGGTCAGGAGTTCCAGCCCAGCCTGGTCAACATGGTGAAACCCAGTCACTACTAAAAATACAAAAGTCGCTGGGCATGGGGACACATGCCTGTAATTCCAGCTACTTGGGAGGCTGCGGCAGAAGAATCACTTGAACCCGGGAGGTGGAGGTTGCAGTGAGCCAAGATAGTGCCATTGCACTGCAACCTGGGCAACAAGAGCAAAACTCTGTCTCAAAAAAAAAAATAACTTTCTTTCCTTTTTCTTGAGACAGAGTCTCGCTCTGTCACCCAGGCTGGAGTGCAATGGTGCCATCTCGGCCCAGCTAATTTTTGCATTTTTAGAAGAAACAGGTTTCACCATGTTGGTCAGGCTGGTCTCGAACTCCTGACCTCAAGTGATCTGCCTGCCTCGGCCTCCTCCCAAAGTGCTGAAATTTCAGCCTTGAGCCACTATGCCCAGCCTTAAAAATAATTTTCTATTCCTATTTTTGTCTTCTCTCACTAGACTGTAAACTTCTGGAGAACAGGAACTCTCTCTCTCTCTCTCTGTTTTGGTATATCTGCAGAATGCAGTATGCTGCCTGGAACCTAGTAGGTGCTCAGCAATAATATATTTAACTCTAACCTCTAAACTTAGCTGCCTGGTTCACAGGTATATGCTTAGCACCCAAAACAGTGCCTGACACAATGAACAGGAATGAATACATGAATGCCAGTGCAAGGCCCATGTGCCAGACCCACCCTCAGTATTGGGGAACATGAGCTTTCCCTCTAGTAGGTTAAAGGAATTAAATTATTGTTGTATATTTTATTCATCGTCAGGCTCCACAGGCAGTGAGTGTGGAAGGGATAACCATAGAGCCATGTGAGACCAAACGCCCCCAGATGATCCAGATCTAGCGCTATAAACCATTAAATAAAAGATTATACAGTCAACAACCCATGGCAGGCCTTAGCAGTCTAAGGCATTCTTACTTAGTATGTAGAACATTCAAATTTTAGTCATAGCCTAGGTTTATTGTCATAGCTCAGTTGTCATTGTCATTGTCACTCCTCAATATTTGTGAGAACAAAATACGTCTGTAAGTAGCAAACAGATACCGTAAAAAATCTTATCATCACCACCCCAGACGTCCCCTGCCCAACCATAAAAACATGTACACCTTTCCTTACATCTGCATCGCAAGTGAAAGTTAATTCTCCATTCCAGTTTATATCTTGACATAGACAAGCATTTGACCTCATCTTCTAAAGGTTGAGTCTTCAGCACACACGGATGTATATGTGCATTCATGCACACATATACATACACATGTTCACATGCACGCACAAGCATGCACACACATACACACACCAATGTGTCTCCCTAAAGGCAATAGTTCAACAAACAGTCCCTTGAAAAACCAACCACACCTTAAAGACCACTGAATTAGGCTGGGCACAGTGGCTCATGCTTGTAATCTCAGCAGTTTGGGAGGCCAAGGTGGGCAGATCATTTGAGATCAGTTCAAGACCAGCCTGACCAACATAGTGAAACCCTGTCTGTACTAAAAATACAAAAATTAGCCAGGCATGATAGTACATGCCTGTAGTCCCAGATTCTTAGGAGGCTGAGGCACGAGAATCACTTGAACCCACGAGGCAGAGGTTGCAGTGCCCAAGACTGCACCACTGCACTCCAACTTGGGCCACAGAGTGAGACTCTGTCTTAAAATAATCATAATAATAGTTACTGTGGAGTGGATCCATGTAAAACAGAGATAGTGAGAAAGTTCTGAACATCCTGAGGAAAGGAACTCACTTTTATTCGATGTCTGCTTTGTGCAGGATGCTTTTTAGTGGATATCCCACTCATTCTTATAGCAGTCCTGGGAACTAGGTATTACTATAGCCATTCTCTAGATTTCAGAAAGGAAACCTGAGGAGTTTAAGTTTTGTTCCAAGTCACACAGCTAGCAAGGAGCAGAATCGGGATTCGGATCTAGTTGTCTTTGGCTGGCAAGTCCACTCGCTGGCGTATTAGGGCGTGGCTTCAGTAAGGAGATGAACATGTAATTATTGAAATATTAAAAGTCCTTTAACAAAAAGAATGTTTGGGGGAGAGGATTATCTGGACAATCAGACCAGAGTATCCGGTGGCTCCATAGAGGAGGTGCAGTTAAGAAATGGCAAGTAGGCCTGTGTAGCTAAACAAAGGAAAATGGTAAGGGAAAAGAACGCGGGTCACCGGGACAACTTCCCGAGGTTTCCAGACTTCTTTTGGAAGTTATTATTCTGGACCAAATCTGCCATCTTCTCCTCCATGACCAATCTGAGTTTGCAAATGTGTCTGTGGTCAGCGAGGGAGATTGTGTCACCCTCTCTTTACTGTCAGCTCAGATATGTTTATTTGTCATCACTCCCTCTCACTCATTAACCCCACTGCGAAGAACTCGCACCCATCAAAGCAGCATTACCAATATTTACGTCAGTTTTCAACATCGATTTATGGGTATGGAGGAGCGGCAATGCTGTTGTGGAATGTTTTTACTTTAGCAGCCAGGGAATTTCTGTAATTGCTTATTTTGCCTGTGGTTGAAGATACCTCCCTATTTTTCCAGCCAAACAGTAAACACTTCCTTTGCTTGGACTTCCTGAATAGGAAGATAAATAAGAATGTCTCTTACAAATTTAATTTTAAGGAACTGTGTTTTTCAGTTCATTGTAAGCACTGTGTAATACATCCCAAGCGGAATAAGATGTGATTAGGAGAATGATCATCTGCCTGGCTGACTTTGATTCCAACCCATGCCCATCCCAGAGGTTGGACTGACTTGGCTACTTTCCAGGGGTACAGATTGGGTGGGGATGAGGCCTGCAGTGGCCTGACTCATATCTGCATCTTTTCTTGGCTCTCTCTCCTCATGGACTCTGAGCTCCTTGCAGCTTCTACCATAGTGCCCAGTACATAGTAAGACCGTGGTTTGTTTTCTAAGTTAATGATTCAATAAATGGTCCCCAAATGAGGATATCATCTACTGTGTTTGTCAATGAAAGAACCTAACAAGAGTTAATTTAGGGCAGCCTCTTATAGGAATAAGGTAAATTTTGACCAAGGGGAGATGAAGGAGAATTGCATTTAGACAAATGACTACCCCTGATTCTCACCCTCATCTTCAGTGTTGCAGTTCCATCCCCATATATCAATGTCTTTGTGCAGCTCAAAGTAGGACCAACAGTTACACCCCCTCCAAAGAGCCTGACCTTCCTGACTTAGCGTCTTCTCTTTATTTTCCCCATCGATAATCTGCATCCACACGCTGCTCTAATCTCAGCTGATGGCAATGAGAATGAGATGCTGACAGAGTCATAACTTGCTAGAAGAGGACAAGGCCCCCACAGGCTGGATTCGGGGATGTGAGAGGATTCCAGGGGCTGGTAGTGTGATGCTTCCATCCAAGCAGTAAGCAGGTGAGGGCGTAGGAGTCTCTCATGATCCATCATGTAACTGAAGATGGGGTGAGCAATGGGATTGAAACAAACCACCCACGTGACCCCGTGGATGCTCGCTCACTTTCTTCCAGGCAGATAGAGGAAGTGATGGTATCAGGACAATGAGCTAGAAAGCCCCACGGCCCCGTGAAAGGCAGTGTGGCTGGGACAGCTGCGTCAAGGAGTCCTCAATGAGAGAAAAAATAGTGTTAGCCTTGAGGACTTTGCCACTCATTATAGAGCTCTGGGTAAATTAAAAAAAAAAAGTTGAAGTTTGTTTTCTGGACCACAGGCAAGCAACTGATCAAGAAGAAAAGTGGGGCCGGGTGTGGTGGCTCAGGCCTATAATCCCAGCACTTTGGGAGGACGAGGCAGGAGGATTGCAAGGTCAGGAGATCAAGACCAGCCTGATCAACATGATGAAACACCATCTACTAAAAATACAAAAATTAGCCAGGTGTGGTGATGTGTGCCTATAGTCCCAGCTACTAAGGAGGCTGAGGCAGGAGAATCGCTTGAACCCAGGAGGGGGAGGTTGCAGTGAGCCAAGATCGTGCCACTACACTCCACCCTGCACCACAGAGCAAGATTCCATCTCAAAAAAAAAAAAAAAAGGAAAAGTGGATGCATGGCCTTACCAAATAAAGCAAAGCTAGCCATGCTCATGGGCCTGGTCACTGCCACAGCCCAACTTGGTGAGGGACAGGATGGAGTAAGGGATACAGTGGAGATTAAACATACTGAGGACTGTGGCAACTTGCGGTGATCCAGAAAAACTGTGATCTGTGACCTCAAGCACCCATCAAATGCCAAGAGGCACTTAGGGGAGGAAGCAGACCCAGTCCTTAGGTGTTAACTTTGGAGCAAGGAGTCACGGGAGGAAAAGTCACCCCATTAGAGAGGCCACCCCAGCCTTCCCTCCACCCTGCACTCCTGATACCCCCAGATGGGACAGAGCTGATCTCCCAGCAACTGTGGCTGTAGCCCCTAACTCACATACTCCTTTGTCCATTCTCCTGCAGGGGAAAACAGTGCCCAGTTTCAACTCACAGAGTTCGGACAGGGCTTGCAGTGGGGAAGTGAAATTAAAGTGACCGTGTGTGAGGTCCCTCGGTTTGATTCAATGCATTGTTGTGGCTTCCACATCTGAATGTATAGCGAATGGATGTGTTACTTGCTTGCAATTCTCCATCCCATAAAAGTGTCAGAGGCGTTCTCCCTTTCAGAGTCGGCAGCATATAGAAAGGTGCCAATGGGGCTGGGTGTGGTGGCTGATGCCTGTAATCCCAGCATTTTGGGAGGCTGAGGTGGGCAGATCACCTGAGGTCAGGAGTT
The DNA here is from genome assembly GCA_963574635.1 of Cheracebus regulus. Lineage (NCBI taxonomy): Eukaryota > Metazoa > Chordata > Mammalia > Primates > Pitheciidae > Cheracebus > Cheracebus regulus. Next base: position 108,257 of record CAUYQU010034304.1, on the reverse strand, counting down.
CAAGACCAGCCTGATCAATATGGTGAAACCCCGTCTCTACTAAAAATACAAAGATTAGCCAGGCATGGTGGCACACGCCTATAGTCCCAGCTACTCAGGAGGCTGAGGCAGGAGAATCACTTGAACCCATGAGGCAGAGGTTGCAGTGAGCTGAGATCGCACCATTGCACTCCAGCCTGGGAGACAGAGCAAGACTCTGTCTTAAAAAAAAAAGAAAGAAAGAAAAAGAAAGGTGCCAATGGAATATCACTCTGCCACCGCCAGGACAGCTCTCTCCCTGTCCCCTCCCAGATGGTCAGTAGAAGGGAAAAGGGAAGACACTAAGAACATGGCTTTTTAAAAACAAAACAGTAGCTAATAGCTTCCTACTGAACACTTGCTGAAACTGGAGTTCTTGTGATATTCCCATTTGGCACTGGGTCAACTCAGACTCAGTAACTAACAAGATGGAAAGGGCCCAACAAATCTCACTTCCTAAGTGAAAAGGATCTATCTAGTCAAGAACACAGAAAGGTCCTAGATTTTCTTTACCCAGATCCTTTCTTTTTTTTTTTTTTTTTTTTTTTTGAGACAGAGTCTTGCTTGCTGTGTCACCCAGGCTGCAGTGTATCGACACAGTCTCAGCTCACTGCAACCTCCTCCTTCTGGGTTCAAGTGATTCTCCTGCCTCAGCCTCCTAAGTATCTGGAATTACAGGCATGTGCTACCACACCCAGCTAATTTTTGTATTTTTAGTAGAAACAGGGTTTCACCATGTTGGCCAGTCTGGTCTCGAACTCCTGACCTCAGGCAATCTGCCTATCTCAGCCTCCCAAAGTGCTGGGATTACAGGCATGAGCCACCATGCCCAGCCTACCCACATCCTTTCTGAGGGGTGTATCTCAGTGAGCAGCTCTGAGGAGTGAAGAACCTAAGAAGACAGTTATTTAGGGCAGCCTCTTATAGGAATAAGGTGAATTTTGATCAACGGAAGATGAAAGAGAATGGCGTCTCAGTCTAAGTGAAAGTGTTTTTCTCAGTTACTGCTTGCAACAAAGTGATGGGGTCCTCACACTCACTATCGCTCAGTTGAACACAAACCCACTATCTGTGTAGCATCTATCTGGACCCTGCACATTATCCCCTGGGACTTGGAGACAAGGGATCTAACACAAGTATAATGATGCTTACACTATTTACTGTGCTATGAGTAATACAGTCTTTTGTCTCTCACCCTGAAGTTTCATGTCTTCTGCCATTAGCCACACAACTATAACAGTCTAACTCATTAACGTGTAGGAAAGGCAAAACCTCAGAACAATCACAGTTCTTGATACTGGTTCCAGGAAGGAGTGGGAGGAAACAGCTGGCATTCACCAAAGTGAGTGATCACATTGATGTGTCATTCCCTTAGGATCATTGCTTTTTCTTTTCTTTCTTTTTTATTTTTATTTTTTGAAGTTGTATAACTTATTTGACGATCAGCACTTAGTTCTTATTCACAGTGACTGTAGATTTCTCCAAGTGGCAACAGGGACATAGGTAACCAATGTACAAAGCTTGTGTGGCTCATTTCTCAACAACCACACGTGGTGTGGGACGGTCCTCATTCCTTTGGCCCAGAAAGCCTTGCTGAGCTTAGTATGAATGTGCATAATGGGAGTTCCCCTCTCCTTCAGGACAAATGTCTGGCCCTCTTTGAGTGCCCCAGGGGGCCTGCTTCTTGAAGTCCACTCTTCAGATGAGCTTATGAATGTTGATGGTTTAGTCTCTGGTCACCACCTCACTGATGGCAGGCAGCCCGTCTTGGCACCCTACTATTCAGAAACCATTTTGCCAGGTGCAGACAGAAAGGAAGACTGCAGGGGACTGGGTGAGAGGGAACGCAGAGATTCCAAGTACAACTTCTGAGTTGCCTGGAGGGAGGAAAACAGGTGGGGCCTTTGCATGTTGAAAAGGGGCTACCTAAAGAGAGATTATTTCTACCACCCCTGAAAAATTAATATCACATAATGGAATTTCCGATTGCTCACCAGGTGGGTAGATGGGAGAAACATGCCACCTCTTCCTTTGCATGAGTGAGAGGGCGGACCTATCCCTCAAACAACGTGGAGGCAGCCATCCTGGGAGGCCGTGGAGAGCAGGAGAAAAGACTTGGGCTGTGAATTTGGACTGATCTTGTTTTAATTCCTGCTCTTGTCATTAACTCTGGGAACTAAATTATTTAGGGCCCCAGAGCCTCATGTTTCTTCATCAATACAATGGGAATATTGATACCAATCTCATGTATTCATTGTCATGTGAATCACCTAGCCCTGAGCGGATGCCTTCGTGTTGGGGTCCTCCCGCTTTCCCTCACCTCCTACTCCACCTAGAGAGGACATGCATCCTGCCTCACAGCCCTCAGCAGTGACAGCCTGTATTCTCGCGGTCGGATTCACACCCACCCGCCTCCCACGCAGACTCGTGGAGGAATTTGCTCTGCATCAGCACAGAAGGTCTTTTCTTCTCATGCCCACATGTTGGGGAACCGCCCATTTGCCGGCTGTGTCCGGGAGAGGCTGGTGATCGTGACCAAGCCTGGCGTGCAGGGACTTTCCCTGGTCTGGTGGCGGCAGCCCCTTGCCTTCAGCCTTCCTCCTGCAACTTCAGTTTCTGAGCCAGAAACCAGGCTGAGAAAAGCCTGGCCTCCAGTTTCTATCCTGCTGTCGGGGGTTGGCATCACTTTTCTGGGCCCCCACAATTATTGCCTGATGGGAAAATATGCGCCCTTCAGTGCTTGCCCCAGCTCCATCGGCTTCCCCGCCTTCTCCCCGACTCTTCCTCCCCATCCAACTCCCTTCCAGCCAGAGCAGACAGGCTGGGCCTTCAGGGAGAGGGCAGAAGGGCTTTCCGAGCTCCCTGAGTGCTTGTCCTCCTACCACAGCCCTCTTCTAGGCTGCTTTGAGTTATTGTTTATTTTTCACTAAGGTATAAGTTCCTGGAGACTCTATTTTACTCACCTCTCCTCAATAATGCATAGTAAAGCACTCTGCATGCCACAGGCACTCTGTGACAATTTGACACTGGCTGCCTCACCTCAGCCCTGACTTTTGCTACTTTGGATCTGTTCCCCAGGAAACACAGGCATGGAAGGGGCCTGAAGAGGTCATCTGTGTCGTTCTTTTCCGAATGGGCAGCCGCAGCCAAGGGAGAGAAACTGACCTGCCCAAGGTGGGCTGGCAATGGAAAGGGGTCGTGGAGGCAGGGACTGTCATGGCGCTCTGTTCTTTGAATTATATTGAATTACAATTTGCCTTGACAACTACTGAGTTGACTAGAATAAATCTTCCCAGAAACCACTGGCAAGAACATCCACTAAATGGTATTTGCAAGAAATGCACTAAAAGACATTCATCAGTGAAAAGAGAGACTCCGGCTGCCCAGAAAAGCCTGATGAAGTTTGCAAAAGGCAAGAGCAGAAAAAAGGTTACTTTGCCTTTTCTGTAAAATAAAGCTAAGTGCCAACTGGCACTCGACACTTAGACCTCCTCCCTGGGGCGTCCTTCCTTTACGCCAAAGAGGAGCATCAGAAGAAGCAAGGAATGAATGTTTCTAAGTTTTTCTCTCAAGTCTAAACAATGCTTTTTATCCACCAGGTTTCTTCTGCTTTCTTCACTTTTTTCATATTTATTTTTCCCAGCAGAGATGGCAGTGAGGAGGAGTCCACACGAGTCTTCTCAGGACCATACCATCTCCATTTGCTGTTAGAACAGATTTCAGATTTCTTTGTTTTGGTTTTATTCCATGGTACTTTTTCCATAAGTAGTGGTTTCTATTAAATCCATAAAACAGTCATTTGCAGATGGTCTGGCATCTTTTTCTTTGTCGTAAAATATTATATGCTACTAACAAGGTTAACTCCAACCACTTGATATTTTCATTGGGCATATATATTTTAACTCTGAGTCATAAGAAAATAATATGGCAGACAAAATATACACTTCCTGAGGCAATGAGAAGGAAGATTTGAAACACAGATTTCACTGAGTTAGGCCTGCCCACTATAGATATTAATAATTTCCTTTTGTAGACAATTTGAAGCCTGTTTCTATGAATATATTATATAACCCTACAATTTTAATCCTGGAAAAAATGTCAGAATGAATCCCTTTCCATCATCTAATTTTTCAGAAGAAGAAACTGAGGCTTGGATGTGAAATTAATGGCCTGAAGCCTCCTAGTAGTTTCAGAGGTGGGACAAGAAATAAAATTTCTTCATTTTTAAGTGAGTTGTCTCTGAAAAAAATAAAACAAAATATTGCTCAGTAACAATGTACTACTAATGCCTTCTTCTAGTAAGCCCTCACTGAATATGACTTTTGAGTACATGATTCATGGAAATTGTCAAAAATCAACAGTGATAAATAAATAAATGAAGGAGAAGAGACACATCTCCCGTGCAGATGAGTTCAAAGTAATTTACACAGATACTCTATTATCAAGGAGGTGAAGCGAAACTCCTTACCTAAATGTGGCCTGCCCATAGTGACCTCTCTCCAAAGACCAGAGTATGGAAATGGGGTGGGGGGCTGACTCCACAGTAGAGAAACCGGACCAGTGGCCCTTCTGCCAGGTGATCAAGGTCAACATCAATAGCACTAAGTCATTTGGTAGTCTGTACCCTGGATTTATTTGATGAGAATGGTACTCCACGTCTGTGGCCTTCCTTTCAAAAACCCGTAACCCCAGTCCAGTCATAAGAAACACATCAGGAAAATCTCAACTGAAGGACATGCTGCAATATACCTCACCAGCACTACTCAAAACTCCCCCAAATAAGGAAGATTTGAGAGACTGTCGCAGCCAAAAAGAGCTTAAGAGGCACAATTAAGTGTAATGTGGGATCCTGGGACAGAAAAAGGACATCAGGGGAAAACTTATAAAATCTGAATAAAGTGTGGACTTTAATATAATAGATATTGGTTTATTAATTGTGACAAATATGCATACTAATGTAAGATTAATAACAGGGAAAACTGGAATAGGGTAAATGGGAATTTTCTGTACTTTCTTCTCAATTTTCCTTTGAATCTCAAATTGTTCTAAAAAATATAGGCTTTTCTTTTTTTTTAAGGGGATGGAGTTTGCTCTGTCACCCAGGCTGGACTGCAATGGCGTGATCTCAGCTCACAGGTTTAAGCAATCCTCCCATCTCAGCCTCCTGAGTAGCTGGGACTCCCGGCATGCACCACCACTCCTGGCTAAATTTTTTTTTTTTTTTTTGTATTTCTAGTAGAGCTGGGGTTTCAGCATGTTAGCCAGGCTGGTCTCGGGTTCCTGACCTCAAATGATCTGCCCACCTCGACCTCCCAAAGTGCTGGCATTACAGGTGTGAGCTACTGTGCGTGGCCTAAGGACTATTTTTTTTTTTAAATCACTGGTAAAGGGGTCAAGGGAAAAAGCAAGGGTTTTCTGTTGTAACCTGTTGACCTACTGGCTTGCCACAATATGTCCTTTTCCTCCACTTATCCCACCTGCAAATGTATGTCTCAACGTTTTCTTAATAAGAAAGGGAAAAGAAGTCCCTATGCTCTAACTTCACTAGTGCCTTTCCCACCCTAATATCTGGGCAGTTTGTTCACACAAACCCTCAAGAGGGGACTATAGAGTAAGAAAACTAGAATGTATGATACATGGGAATTTTGTTTGTTGTGTTCACTGGCATTTCCCAAGTTCACAAAAAAAGTGTGTGGTACATAGTAGTTGATCAATAAATATCTGTAAAATAAGTGAGAGTCTTAAGTAAGAAATTACCTTTTAAAAAGATGCCTGTTGTATGAAATGTGGTCTAAAGTCCTGTAACTGAACAATTATTATTGGTCCATTAAAAATACAGAAAATAAAAACCAAAATGCTTTAACCGATTTTCAGCATAAATCTATCAAAGCTTGTACACTCAAATGAGTGTAAACCCTCCAAATTAGTACTCCTGGCAGGCATACACTTCATTCAATCCTGATGTTGCTACTCCAGTTAATTTCAGAATTGTTCACTTAAAATGTTTTAGCACAGTCATGTAAAATGAGACCTTCGTGATCGAGGCCTCCGAGTATTTCCTGTAAACCACTTTCCTCGAGACAAATGTCCTCTTGTTTGAGACCTTCCCCTTTCCACTCCGACTCCTCATCCATCTAAGAAATTCCAATTCCTCCATAAAAATCCTAGCTTCAAAGACACGTTCCTTGAAAACCTTTTTCTTACTGTCGTATCACCACCTCCCTGAGAGACAATTCATCATTTTTTTGGTTTTACATTTGTTCTCTATTTTTACCCTTATCATGATGAGCTGTGTTTGTGTGTTTATCTCATGGTTCTCTGTATTAGCCTGCGAGCTTCTCAAAGGCAGGAGCCTTGTATCATTCATCTCCATATCTGCAGCTGCCCACAGAACTGCTGGCTCGATAGGTGCCTGTTGAATGGAATGGGATGGAACAGAACTGTAATTAAGTCCAAAGTCATAAGCCATATTCCTTTTAATAATCTCAGTGGTGGCAAATCTCAATGCTTTGAGACTGGATATGTGATTGAAAAAGATCAAAGTCATTTAGTACCTACTTTGATGAACAAAGAGGGTAAAAATGCTCCAAGCAATGCTATTTTATACAAATCCAGAAATGTCTACCAATAAGGAGATTAATGGCCTTATATGTCTCATCAGAGAAACAGGTTCAAAAACCAGTCTTAATATTGTATAACTGAATTCATACATATTACAAGATGCTTACATATGTAGACAATAGAATCTGGTTATTGTAATAATTTGCTGCAACATGTATTCAGCAAAGTTGTTTGTTTGTTTGTTTGTTTTGAGATGGAGTCTTGCTCTGTCATCCAGGCTGGAGTGCAGTGGCACAATCTTGGCTCACTGCAACCTCCACCTCCCGGTTTGAGCAATTTTCCTGCCTCAGGCTCCTGAGTAGCTGGGATTACAGGTGGCTAATTTTTGTATTTTTAGTAGAGATGAGGTTTCACCATGTTGGCCAGGCTGGTCTTGAACTCCTGACCTCGTGATGCACCCGCCTTGGCCTCCCAAAGTGCTGGGATTACAGGCATGAGCCACTGTGCCCAGCCAGTAGTTTTTATTAAATGTAATAATCATAGCACTGTCTCGGTTTGAGATATTACAAGAATGAAAAGACAAGGTGTGTCCCTAAGGAACTCACATTCAAGGGGTGGAGACAGAGCTACACAGTTATCACACTAGTCAAACTGTAGTAAGTGACAAATAAAGGTGTAAACACTATACATTGGGACTATAGATTCTGGAATTGTTCATCCTCACTGGGAAGGTATAAGAAAAGATACTCATTGAATTGCCGTCTTTGGCCAACCTCAGCTGTATACGTCTAGGGAACAGTGTAGATGATGTGTAGTGAAAGATGAAACTGGAAAAAAAGGTTTAGGCCAGACAGTGACAGCATCTCAGTTCTGGTCTAAGGAGTCATTCTGTAAAAAACAGACAAATATGAAGCTGTTGGAAATTTCTAAACTCATAGCAACTACCAGACCCAGGTTTTAGGAAGATGACTCTATTGTCAGTGTGGAGGACAAGTAGAGGATGATCAGAATAAAGGTGAGATCCAAGACGCAAGAGAAGGAAGACTAGTTATGTAAGACATTCACATAGGCCTGCGATGCTCACACAGTTTCTCTCACAACCCCTCTACACTTTTAAAAACTACTGGGAACCCAGAGAGTTTTCACTGATGTGGGTTACATCTATTTTCAATATATTATAAATAAAAATTGAGAAAAATTTAAAACACAACAATGCCTAAGTACACTTTCCATTAGCCATCAGAGACAGGACATCTCACATCCTGTAGCTTCTAAAACACTCCACTTGCTACTTCTTAAAGAATGAAAGCAAAAGAGGAAAACCATGTTTTCCCATTACTATGAAAATATTTTCACATCACAGACCCCCTGAAAAGGTTTCAGGGATGTCAGGGATCTTGGGAACTCTTTGAGAACCATTGCTCTGGATATGTGATTGAAAAAGATCAAAAGCCATTTAGTACCTACTTTGATGAACAGAGTGGGTAAAATTGTGCTGAGCAATGCTATTTTATACAAATCCTGAAATGTCTACACATAAGGAGATTAATGGCTTTATATGTCTCATCAGGTAAACAGATTCCCATCAGGCAATAGACCTAAAGCAGAGATAGAAGAGAAGAAAAAACAACCAATCAATTACACTTCAGAGGTAGCCTTGGTAGAAAATGGTGACAGATTGGATTAGTGTGGGTTCGGGTGGGGTGGTTTGGGGACAGATGAAGGGAGAAAGAAGAGCTAAAAATAGCTCTCAGAGTTTTATTTCGAGGAACTGTGCGATTTTTTTGCCCCAGCTTCTCCAACATTTACATATGTAGTTAATAAAATTAAAATTTGTGTATGCTCACATAATACTTTTAAACTGCACCTTTCCTGTCTGATCTTCTTACTGAGATTCTTAAGCAACCCCATGGCATTCTACACAGAGATTTTCTTCCTCCTACCCACAAAGTACCAAGGATAGTAAGGACTTGGTATAAATGGTTGATGAATGAATGAGCACTAACCTAGATATGTGTAATACATAATTTTCCAAGTCCTCAGATGAAAAATACAAATGTGCAAGCTTCCACTCTTAAACGATGAATCATCTTTTAAGTATTTATTGAAATTATTTTCATAAGGGGGCACCCTCACCCTCCAGTCCAAACATAATAGTATAAACCCACTTTAAGAAACACCCATCACTTAACTGTGTCTTTTTAAAAGTAGGGTGTGTTCATTTAATTAGTTTTAATTTAAAGACCAATTAACAAGGTTCCAACATAGAACAACATGATAAAAATTTATTTATTTATTTCCTGAACTACTGAGTCATCTCTGATGATTCTGACTGGATCCAAATTAATTCGTACATACAATTTTATTCCAAAGTGTTTATGAAAACCACATTTTAGTTCTTTCCCTACTCGGTTCCATGCCCTTCTGTGCTTTAGCCTATTAACCTCAACAAACATGCTCAGTTTGCCATTTGATTTCAGTCAGATGCTTTATTCCATTTATTTCTGTCCTGTAGCCATAATGTGATGACAAGTCCAGGTACAATCCCAGAATCCCATGCTACGACACAGGAAATGACGTAGTCATTCACATGTCTTAATAGTTCAGAAACATTTGTTCAGAACACGAAGAGCAATGATGAGACCTTAGCCCATGTTCGACGACGTCCCTTCTCCAACCCTCCATGTGGCAGATCCTGCAGCGTCAGAGAAGGCTTGCCATTTCCTGATCACCTTGACACATCATGCTTTTGTGCCTTTCCTTATGCCCTTCCTTTCATCTGGTTTGTTTTCCCCTCATTTCTCTTTCTTTCAGGGTACGATTCAAATGACCCTTGCTATGGGAAGTCTTGTCCAGTGCCTCTGGCCTGGTTTAGCCACTCCCCATAGCTCCTGCTCACAGCTCTTCTTAGGAATTTCACAGTCCTTTAGCCCATGACTCATCAAGCTGTGGGCTGCGTTTAGCCAGAACGTCATCTGTATAATCAGCCCTTCATCATTATTGCTTCAATGGAATTGACACCCAACCAGATAGTAGGAGAGAGAAGCTCAAACTTCCTAACTCAGCACATGTGCACAAGGTTCCCAAATCCCTAGTCCACATTTGATCTTTTTGTCAATAATAAAAAGTTTCTCTTAAGAATTATTAAACTTCCAAATCACCTTCTCAAAGTGGATTATAAGAAAGCTTTTATACTGGGGTTAGTGGGCGGGGTGGGGGGAATAGATATGAGATCCACAGCAATGAGTGAGTTAAGTACGTGTCTCCAAATACTTCCTACTATGGCATATTCTAGCCCTTTGACCAAGCACATTAACTTACTCTGTGAACAAATGCTATGACGTCTATTATGGTCCCAGGAATATAGTGTGTCTGAACTCATCTCTGAGCCTTTAAGTTACTCCCTCAATCTGGACTGTCCTTTGGCCATTCCTTCACTTCTCCCTTCAGGACCAACTTCACGTGGCTTTCCTTCCAGCCTCCTCAACCAGAATCAGAAATGTTAGCACTGGAACTTCTGCTCTATTACTTATGTCCTTAATTACCAAATGCGGGACTGAGCCCAGTGAGGTTAGGTGACTTGTCTGAGACCACATAGCTGCCCTGGAATTCAAATCTCGTGGCTTGCAGTCCTACCTTCTTTTTAATTGTATCCACTTTAATCTTGACTCACTTTGTTTCTCTCAACTCAGTCTCTGGTTAGAGTTGTTTCATGTGGATAGATGTGTCATTTCTACCAGCTGGTAAAACATCTGGGCACAGGATTATGGGTGTATGTGATGCAGTGAAAGAGACATGGTCTCTGGAGTTAGACAAACCCAGACTCAAGTGCATCCCATATTCTAACTGTGTGATCTCAGGCGAGTTATGCAAACGTCTGAGCCTCTATTTTGTCATCCGTAAAATAGTAAAACATAAGTGGGGCCCAATGAAGTGCCAGGAAGTTGGACAAGCCATCAGAACCTCAAAACAACACACTGCTTGGACAAGGTCAAGTGTCTCACACTCACTGGCCTAGAGTGGGGTGGCCATATCTGCATGGTCCCCTTTCCGTTCCAAACAGTTCCTTGACTTGGGGATTCGAGGTGATGTCTACTAAAGTAAAACACCAGCTTGTTTTCAAGAAGGGAAATGTTTATGCTGCCTCTGCATAGAGTCATAAGGAAGAACAGAAGATAGCCTTCCAAAGATATGGTCCAAAACATAAAAATAAAAAATGTCAGCTCTCTGCCAAAGTGACTTCAAAATAGTCAGGATCCTGAGTAGTTCAAAACCCTCAAGACTGACCCTGTGGTCAAGGGCATCGACCTCACAGTATAGCTGTTTCGGTCATCTTCCCCTGACGGAGGGCCACATTCCCTCTTGACCAGATGTGATATCCTATGACGCCTACCTCTGTGTCCCTACGCATGGAATTTTATTTTTAATCATTTGAAAGCAGAGTAAGCACAAAGCCTGCTCACTGAATCCTGGGTCAGACCGTGTCATCTCTCTCTCTCTCTTTTTTTTTAAAGTTCTATCTTTTATTAAAAAATAGAAAAGGAAGCCCTAAGAATGTTGCATGTTTTATGTGTTTAGATCCACATTGTGAAATGGGTAAAATAATATTAAACCCTTAATGGTGATAACCTCAAGAGGGTGTGTAGAGATGAAATGATTGTCTTTGATTACTTCTTATAACTCCGAATGATACTAATGACCATGCAGTTGTTCTGGCATTTTATCAAATAAATCAAATCATTACTTTTTTAAAAACGGCTTTCCTTTTAGTTGCTAATAAAACAGATATTGGTCGTTGGTATTTTTTTTATCTTCAGCTAGCCTCCACTTCCCCCAGAAAGCTACCAAAAACAGTTCAGGAGATGACGGACAGCTTGACCTCAGGTTTACTAAATTAGCAGTAAACTTCAAGCTCTAAAAAGTCTATGGTAAGACTATTCAAGTTCCCCTTGCTTTTTGATCTTTAAACACAGTTATGTGCAGATTCACCTTCCCCAATCAATAGACAATTAGTGTCTCTTTATTACCTAAACTGGATTTCAAAAGTCAACAGGCCGCCAAAAGGCAGTTTCTCCTTTCTCTGAGATGACTGCTGATTGCTCCCTCTCTGGCTTCCTTGGAGCCTACCGAGGACACTGTTGGGTCCTTGCCTAGTTCCTTCACCAGGCAGTGCCTCCACCCCGCGGCTGTGGTGTGTGGTGGCTGCTGGTGGCTCACAGCTGCCCTCTCCTCGGAAGAACCGTGCTCAGCTCCTGGGAGGTCGCTGCCTGCAGGAGGTTATGTTCCTTCCACACGGCGCTGGCAGGACTGCAGAGCACAACCCCCCTGCTGGAAGGGGGCCAAGCATGGGGCGCCCCGCACGTTGCAGAGCGGCCCTTGGACTTCCGCAAAAGCCGCCTCTTTGCTATTTCCTCACTTCGGTGCAGGCTTCTCGCTCAATAAATCACATGCTGCGTGAGATAAGCAAATCACTCCCCTCCGCCTAAAACAGCTGGGCCTTTGGTTACCCTAATGAGGGAAAGTTTCACATAATTTTTTTTTTTTTTTTTTTTTTTTTAGACGGACTCTCGCTCTGTCATCCAGGCTGGAGTGTAATGGCAGGATCTTGGCTCACTGAAACCTCCACTTCCCGGGTTCAAGAGATTCTCCTGCCTCAGTCTCCTGAGTAGCTGAGATTACAGGCACCCGCCACCACACCCGGCTAATTTTTGCATTTTTAGTAGAGACGGGGTTTCGCCATATTGGCCAGGCTGGTCTCGAACTCCTGACCTCCTGATCCGCCCGCCTCGGCCTCCCAAAATGCTGGGATTACAGGCGTGACACACCGTGCCCGGCCCATATAATTTTATAGTTGATTAAAACTTAAATTCTTTAAAACTTACAAATTAATACGGAAAAAAACCCAGCTCACTACCCATCCCACCCTCCCCTCCAATTCAGGCATGAGGAGATCTACAATGTTGTTCAGATTAACAGCAAGATCCAGTGCTCCAAGGCAGAGAAATGAGGATAAAATGCAATGATTATGCCCAGCCTACATGGTAAGTATTTAAGAAACATTTCACAACTAAAAACTGTTTTGCCAAAATTTACTTGATTGGAAATAAATGCCCAATTCAAGAATCAAAGTGGCTAATAGTTGAATGTCTACAAATGTTGTTATGACTTTTATGTAATTTTTTTGGAACCTTGAATACCCACTTAATATGCAGGAGTAACATATGGGTTTATGGAATAGGAATAAAGGAGCTTGGGCCACACTCCAGTCTTCAACCAACCATTGTAATTTCCAACATGGCTCCATCTCTGTAATCCTGTCCTGTGGCCTACAGGAAAGAGTGGAGCTTCACTGGGTACCAAAAGAATAGTTTGTATCTCTGAATGTACCTAGAAGGCAAGATTAACAGTTGTATAAAATAATAATGACAGCCAGCCACAGTGGCTCATTCCTGTAATCCCAACACTCTGGAAGGCCAAGGTGGGCAGATCACATAAGGTCAGGAGTTCGAGACCAGCCCAGCCAACATGGCAAAACCCCATCTCTACTAAAAATACAAGAATTAGCCAGGCGTAGTGGCGGTCATCTGTAGTCTCAGCTACTCAGGCGGCTGAGGCAGGAAACTCGCTTGAAGCTGGGAGGCAGAGGTTGCAGTGAGACAAGATCACACTATTGCACTCCAACTTGAGGGACAGAGTGAGACTCTGTCTCAAAAAAAAAAAAGGAAGAATAATGACAATAATATACAAAAATATATTGACATTTTAATTGAGGTTTTGCAAGTCTAGTTGATAGATTAATAGATTAATAAAGTGAAATGAGAAATAAAAGGAGAATATTGGCATGTTCAATTATTCAAATAGAATCTTTTTTTTAATTCATGGGATAAGTTGGAATTTTCCTTTTGTTAGGAGAATCTATTTTATTGATTAGAATATTGATTATTCTAATCAATAGAACAGATATTATTCTATTCTATTGATTATTCTATCTAATTAATATTCTATCTAATCAATAGAATAGAATAGATATAGAATAAACAATCTTGATCAAGAATAACTATATACAAATAGAATTTTAGGATAGAAAACCAAATGATATCCTTACCAACTGTGTATTCAAAACTAAAAGGAAAATATGTGGCATCACTCTTCTTGAAGAATGCAAAGAAAGGATAGGAATGTAGTTTAATCATCTCTGCAATATATGAAGAGGTTAATCCTGTTTTAAGTAATCTATGAACTCTAACCATAAAACAAACCATATTAAAAAATAAATAGCCATGACTAGAGCATCTAAAGGGCATGTCTACATTTAAAGGGGTCAGTCCCGGAGAACATACGCTTTTTCCAGTGAGCTTTCCATTGCTGAAAAATGTAGGAGAGCTTCTTTTAGAATTAATTACCTACACAGACCACAGCATATTCTTTTGAAATTTTTCAGTGGTGAAAAATCGTTACTCTTTGAGGTTGGCTTCGACCTTCAAAAAACAGCCAACACCTATTTTCAGACAAGCCTGGGGAACACTGAATGATAGGGTTGGATAGTTAAGGCAATGACACATGTGGGGTAATTTATAAAAATACTCAAGACTAGAGAAGTTAAAACAAAGGTGGCCACTATAGACTGCCTTCCAGGATGTGTCCTGGCCTAGTTGTCTCTCTCTGAGTGTCTCTGTGGTTTTTTTTTTTTTTTTTTTTTTTCAGCTGGGCAGGAAACTCTATTAAGTTTGCATTGTATCCCTGAAGTTCAGAGCTCAGAACTAAATCACATCACATGATAATATGACAGTAGTCTCTCTTGGCGGTATTAGCTTGAGGTTTGTCTCCCTGTAGCCTATGTACTTGTCAATTACATGATCATAAATGCATGATAAGAGCATGGGGCCTTGAGCCAGGCTGCTTGGCTTCAAACCCCTGCTCCAATACTTATTATTAAACCCGATTACTTAAACTCTCCAGGTTTCCACTTCAGCATCTGTTAAACAGAGATAATAATTGGACCTTTCTCATGTTGTTGCCCAGAGTAAGTGACAATATTTTTCAAATACTTAGAACACTGCCTGCTATATAGTCAACACTAAGTAAATATTAACCATAATTATTTTGGGTGGGTTTTGCACATAACAAGCAAAGAATGAGGAGGTAGTCTTCAAAAATAAATAACAACAATGAACAAAAACCAGCCTTCATTGATTGAAATGATACAGCGTCCTAACCCAAGTCACAGGATCTCAAGAGGATTGGAAGCCACATAGTGATTCACAGGGCTCTAAATATGTAGGACAAAGACAGCTACTGAGAGGCATTTTAGAGTCCCGTAACTGTGGATCTCAATGTGAGTTTGGAAACCTCTAAAGAGATGAAATTATTGCGGCTACCAGAAATTGTTGGCTGTTACACTGTTTTGTTTGTTTTTGAGATGGAGTCTTGTTCTGTTACCCAGGCTGGAGTGCAGTGGCAGGATCTTGGCTCCCTGCAACCTCCGCCTCCCCGGTTCAAGCGATTCTCCTGCCTCAGCCTCCCATATAGCTGGGACTACAGGTGCCCACCACCACACCCGGCTAATTTTCATATTTTTAGTAAAGACGGGGTTTCACCACATTGGCTAAGCTGGTTTCCAACTCCTGACCTCAAGTGATCTGCCCATCTTGGCCTCCCAAAGTGCTGAGATTACAGGCGTGACCCACCACACCTGGCCCTGTTTTACTCTATTTTATAGAACCTAAGGTGCCACCAATTGAAGAAAACATACTAGCTTTGGAAATAATAATGTGAAAAAGTGTGTGCCTCAGAATCAATGAAACACCGTCATAGAGATTTACAAGGGGACATCCAGCTTCTAGCTTTGGTGGATTATTTCGCCTTCCAGGTGGAGCCTCACTGCTGAAAAGAAAAACTTTCCCAAAATTCCATTATAAAGGTAACAACTGAGCTTGAGTTTAGCACAGTGAGCAGGGGAAAGCCCCAAAGGGAGACCATATTTTATATAGGAGGTGAAGAAAATGTAGAAGAATGTGAAATTTTTGAGTGTGCATAAATGTTTCCTAATGGAGGTGTTAAAAAAAAAAACTCCCCAAGTGAATTCTGAAATTCAGAATCTTTTTCCATCGGTGGAAAGAACACATTGTTCCAGTCAAAAGCGAAACAACCAGGCAAAAAACTCCCAGACCTCTCTTTTCCGTGCTGCGCTTTGCTTTTCTGGGGGCTCCAGTCTTGGACCACAACCGCAGTTACTGAAACCTGGACCGGCTGCTCTTCAGCTAACGATACCAGAGCCAAGAGTCGCTGCAAACAGCAGTAACAAATGCAAACGCATCAGTCAGCCCTAAAGGCTCTGACCCCATTTTTAACCATTTGTTTTTACATTTCAACTCAAGTATTAGTCAAAGACTCTGGACTAGGTGAAGGTCATTGTTTAAAAGAAAAATGAACCCAGGTGCAGAGACTTTTGCACCAAGGGCTGAGAAAGAGACTCAGAGTTAGTATCACCTGGAACTCCATCTTACACAAGGGGATGAAGGGAATATGACAGAGGAGGGCAGGGCAGGGAGCCGGGGAGAGACAAAAAGAGAAACGGAGAGTGAGCGAGAGATTGACATCTGTGAACGTAATTCAATTTCCTTAGTGTCTTGGACTGCTCTAAAAAGAATTTTACACGGAGGTGTAGGAAAGGCTGTCTTCTGATAATCCATTGAAATCTATTCATCTCAAATTTGAAAGAAACGTCGAAGATTGGCCAAAGATTCTTTGTATCTCACATGTACCCAACCATCACCACCTGCAGCCTACGACCAATTGGTAAATTCATAATACTCTCCCTCTATTAAAATATGACTCTCACTCGGATCCATCTCCTCAGCTACATTTGGGGGTATTTTGACATAAAGTTTAATTTTTTGAGCAAGTTCCTGAGTGAAACTATCATCACTTTTTTTGCTGATGAAGAATATAATTCAAGATATTCATTTTTCAGTATAAAACCTGGAAGATGGATCAGGTGTGGTGGCTCACGCCTGTAATCTTAGCACTTTGGGAGGCAGAAGCAGGTCGATCAACTGAGGTCAAGAGTTCAAGACCAGCCTGACCAACATGGTGAAACTCCGTCTCCACTAAAAACACAAAAAAAGTACCCGGGGATGGTAGTGTGCACCTGTAGCCCCAGCTACTTGGGAGGCTGAGATGGGAGAATTGCTTGAACCCGGGAAGCAGAGGTTGCAGTGAGTTGAAATCGTGCCACTGCACTCCATCCTGGGTGACAGAGCGAGAATCCATCTCAAAAAAAAAAAAAAAAAAACCTGGAAGATGAGCAGCTGTGTAATTTATCAGTATTTTTTAAATTAGATTATAAAATGCATCTTATTTTATCCACTAAAATTAATTTCTTTTTAGAAAAAATAATAGTTGCATCTCAGTACTTTCATAGCTATTCATAATACTCTTCATGCCCTACTTCAAGTAATTCTAAATGATTTAACGTCTTTCACTTATAATTTGGATCAAATACTACTAGAGTTAGATTGCTGAACATCTAAGACTTAGAAATCTTGTGTTTATACAATAATTAAGAAAAAATATTGGCATTTATTACAGCAGGAATTGGCAGGGATTTGTCAAGAAATTGTATCAGAACTTCATTTACCTAAGGTAAATTTTCCTTGTTTTTTATATATATATATTTTTAACTGTCCAAACTATAAAAATGAAAATGAATGTTTTGTTAAATTATCTATAGCCTCTTTTATAACTAACCCAACAATGTCATTGTTAAAGGTTTTGTATTGCGTTTTTCTCATTGGCAAAATGAGAGTTGGTAATATATTCAAAGCCTGTCAGCTCTAACTCAGTATATTTGAAGCTTGATGACCTCCTGGCAATGAATTTGAAATTGTCCGCCTTCCCTTCTACCACATACACGCACACTTTCTGGCATTTTTCTCAAATACCAGAGTGCCATAGTTTATGGCATTATGTCTGACCATTTAAAAGATGCCAATGATAAAGCGCATGACATCATGTACATTCTGTTATTTTGACTTTTAAATTCTCATTAAACATAAATCCTGACTAAGGCTGCCAAGAAGTTTGGCAAAGGTCAGTCTGGTTTGATCCTAAGTGGGCAAAACCAGAATTATTGGCCTTACATTATTTTGGTCTCCATGAACAGTTCCTCCTCTCTAACATCAGCCACTGGCCGAACGCAGTAGCTCACACCTGTAATCCTAGCATTTTGGGAGGCTGAGGCAGGCAGATCACTTGAGGTCAGGAGTTCAAGACAATCCTGGTCAACATGGTAGAACCCTGTCTCTACTAAAAATACAAAAATTAGCTGGGCGTGGTGGTGCATGCCTGTAATCCCAGCTACTGGGGAGGCTAAGGCAGAGAATCGCTTAAACCCAGGAGGCAGAGGTTGCAGTGAGCCAAGATCGTGCCACCACACTCCAGCCTGGGCAACAGAGTAAGACTCGGTCTCAAAAAAAAAAAAGTTTATCTTCAGTGTTTACTCCAATGTGTCTGGCCCACTAACACTTCCCCTTTAATGAGAATGTAGCTCCTTGCCAGAAGTCCCATTTGGATAATTTACTTTTTCTTTGTTGATCATATCAAGCAAATCATTCCAAATAATAATACTTTAATAACATATTTCTTTCCAGGAAATGTCATCTCGCTGATGGCATCTAAGAGTGGACATTATTAAAATCTGAATTTTTTCCATCCTGGCTGTACTGCAGTTTAACACTCTTTGAAGAGGGACAACATAGAGAGATGTTCTGGCTTGTGATCAGTGTTTCAGGTTGGTGGTCAGATAAAAGCTCTGATAGAACTCTTTCCAATTTTCTGTGCACACTCAAATTCCTTCTTCTGTGTTGATTCAAGCTGTTATTTCAAGCTAAAGTATCTCTGCAAAAACAGACCATTGAGGCAGTTCAGAATTAAACAGAAAATTTTTTTTTCATTTATTTTCACTTTCTGACTATGTATGATTCAAATCATTTTTTTAGCCTTTAATGAATGGGATAATTAACTCGTGCAAAACCTAATGCAGATGCCAAACATCATAAAAGTTTCTATTCCAAAATAAAAGCATTTGCCTCCATCATGTACTTTCATTCCATGTGTTGTGATGTTTGTCCATCACACAGAAAAGAAATTCTTTTGAATTAAAGAAGGAGATGGTGTTCATTTTGATGAACTACACAAAATCTTTGCAAGTTAATATTTGTTTCCAAGATAACTTTGTAGAGCACACTCAGTAAATATATCCTTTCTCAAAAACAATGGAAAGAAATACCTCTTTAGCAATAGATGGATAAAAAGAAAGAAAGGTTAGAGTCTAGGGAAGCAATGTTTCACCTTAACATTGGGATATGTTGGCTACAATTACAGAATACCCAGTCAAAAATAACAAGTAGTACAGGGCTTTCTAGCTCACCTAACCGGAAGCCTGTTACAAGGTAGGACAGTATAGGGCTGATAGCTGAGTCAGGTAGTATCCATTGAATACTTTATTCATTCTTCATTCAGCGTGTCTTCAGGTATGCCCTTGGGCTTCCTCTGTGCCAGCCCAGGTGCTAGGAGACCATGGCACAGTGCTGGCTTGCGGTCTAGTACAGCCCAAGGCTCTATGGCCGATCCAAACAAAGGGTAAGACAGAGTCTTTGTTGTTGAGAAGCCAACTCTCTTTGTATCAGAAAAAGGCATATATATATATATATATATATATATATGTTAAAGTAAAACAGTCTGACACAATAATCAGGCATTTATTTTATTGTCACACATTGTACACATCTGGATGAATAGTGGCAAGTGTAATGCAGAAAAGGAATGTTCTGGAAAGTTACTGAGTAGTTCACAAAGCTAACTGGAAGGCTGAAGGACTACGTTTGGAAAACAACACAAAACTCAAGGTTTTCACAACCAGGGTCACATATAAGGAACTGCTTGGGTGCAAAGTCACCATCAGATACCAGGTACAAGACCTTGCCAAGATCCACATGAATTTTAAAGTGTCCTTCTTTTGTGGCATTGCCTGCCTCAGCATGAAGAGTTCATACCTACTGTGAGCTTATTGCCTGTGAAGCCCAGTTCTAAGCAAGCTACCTTTATCTCAATTCATACTTATGATGTGTTAGGCTATTCTTGCATTGCTATAAAGGTGTATCTGAGACTGGGTAATTTATAAAGGAAAGAGATTTAATTGGTTTAGGGTTCTGTACAAGCATGGCACCTGCATCTGCTCCACTTGCAGGGAGGCCTCAGGGGGCTTCTACGCAGGGTGGAAGGTGAAGTGGGAGCAGGTACATCGTATGGCCAGAGCAGAAGCAAGAGAGAGAGAGAGTGGTGGGGGTTGGGACTGCTACACACCTCTCAACAACCAGATCTCATGAGAACTCAGTCAGTATTGTGAGGGCAGCACCAAGCCATAAGAGATCCACCCCTATAACCCAAACATCTCCCACCAGGCCCCATCTCCAACACTAGGGATTACATCTCAACATGAGATTTGGAGGGGACACCTAAACTCTATCACATGATAATCTTCTAAAGAAACTAATTGTCCCTTGGCCAGGTACAGTGCTCATGCCTGTAATCCCAGCACTTTGGGAGGCCAAGGTGGGCAGATGACTGGAGGTCAGGAGTTCAAGACCAGCCTGGCCAACATGGTGAAACCCCATATCTACTAAAAATACAAAAATTAACTGGGTGTGGTGGCAGGTTCCCGTAATCCTAGCTACTCAGGAGGCTGAGGTGAAAGAATCACTTGAACCTGGAAGGTGGAGATTGTAGTGAGCAGAGATTGTTCCAGTGCACTTCAGCCTTGGCGACAGAGCAAGACTCTATGTCGGAGGAAAAAAAACAAAGAAAGAAATTGTCCTGTTTGACAGGTTAGCACACTGAGGCTCTCAGAGACTGGGTACTTTGCCTGAGGCCATAGAGCTGGTAAGTGGGGAAGCTGGTACTCAAGCCCAGGCAGCCAGACTCCACCCTATCATCTGCCTCTCCAAGTCCAGGAGCCTCTGAATTCCTGAGCCGATGGCCTGTTCTCTAACTGCCAGCAGTCAAAAAAAAAGCACAAACATGACCTTTGCAGAGTCCAAAACTCACATGTGCCTGACTCTCTGACATGCCAAGGGATTTCAAATGCTGGCAAGGAACAATTTACAAATATCACTCCAAAGACTACCAAGAGAGATAGGGAGGAAGTAAAATAAGTGAAAGATCCAAACTGAGAAGAAAGTCTCATTACTCTCAAGGTGGATTATGATGTCCTATATTCAGCTATATTCGGAATATTTGTTTCAGCCTAGAAATACCTCACTATTTTGCTCTAGTTTATGGGAAGACAAATTAAAATCAAGGATTATATTTTCCTTTTCTCTCTTTTTAAATTGTACCAAGGTAAGGCTGGTAAAAGATAGCTGTCTGGCTTTGGTCCTCAATCAATGAAAATAAAACGTATGATATGGTTTGGCTGTGTCCACACCCAAATGTCATCTTGAAGTGTAGCTCCCATAATTCCCATGTGTTGTGGGAGGGACCCGGTGGGAGATCATTGAATCATAGAGGAAGTTTCCCTCATACTGTTCTTGTGGTAGCAAATAAGTCTCACGAGATCTGATGGTTTCATGAGAGGAAACCCCTCTTGCTTGGTTCTCATTCTCTTCTTGCCTGCTGCCATGTAAGATGTGTCTTTGCTCCTCCCTCACCTTCTGCTATGATTGTGAGGACTCCCCAGCTATGTGGAACTATGATCCTATTAAACCTCTTTCCTTTATAAGTGACTCAGTCTCAGGTATGTCTTTATCAGCTGTGTGAAAACAGACTAAGACAACGTCCTTACTCCATTCTGCTTCTCAAATATTTAAATGATTTTCAAGAGATATTATACTCAGGCATTAACACAGAGATGGTTTTATTAAACACACAAGAAGAAAAAACAATATGAGACAACCGTATATTTTTATTCTTCTCTATATCTCTAGCTTGGAGGAGAAGGAAAGAATGACTATATCATAGATGTTTGTTAAGCCACCCAAATTGAGGTTATCTTTTCTTTTTGAGGGATATAGAGATACAGTTGCAACCATACAATCCCTATCTTTGTGATAGGGATCACAAGTGAAAGTGAAAGAACCCAAACCTGGGAAGAAATAGCCTTCCCTTAGCACTTCCCTGAATCTATAGGCTATTTGAGTTTATATTCTGGTAGTAGCACTAGCCAGTAAACAGAGACGACCCAATTACCAAAGCTCACATTGCTCAACTCTAAGAAATAGTGACTAGAATTACTTATTTTGTTCCCAAACGTGGAGAAAGAGAAATTATGTTATTCCCAAATTACTTTCTGAATGTATGTATCCAATATATAATTTATATATAATACATACAATATTAGTGTATTCTGGTAGCAAGAACAGGGATGCGAGTGGGGGGAAAGGCAAGGGGGAAAAGGAAATTTTTAATTATATTTAAAAGGAAGACCTATTTCATTTACTGCAGACTTCAACTCATTAGAACAAAATTTTTGAAAGAACATTTAATGTTTTCTTTGATTAAGTATATAAATAGGTCTATTAAATCTATTTAAATATACAGTGGTTTTCTCACAGAAAGAAGTCTGGCTTAGTAAAATCCAGAATTTGAATTTAAAGGGACTCATGCCACAGGAGCTCGTTCAACTCTGTTAGAAACAAGAGAGAGAGAGAGAAAAAAAACCTAGGAATGCACCCCAGAAGAATTCTGCTCTCTTATTTCCTTTTTCATATTTGGCACACTATCTATCCTCAATTTCCTGGATTGTCATTCCCCTCCATCTAATAAACAAATGATAAAGAGAAAACCCAAGTCATGAAATCGGTGGCTCAATAATCTTCACTTGAGTTTTTAAAAACTCCCTTCAAGGGCCATTTTCATTTAAAGCCTAGAGCCAACGACTTTTGGAAACGTTTCCTTTTTTTCTCTTCTTTTTAAGAAGAAAAGCAATCAATATAAATAATGAAACTTAGTGACAAATTCTAAACAGTCTTTTTGTGTTTAAATATTTTCAATGGTTTTAGTTCTCACCACAGAACTCTGGCTCTCAAAACCTTATTTTTGTAATAATCCCACAAAGATGAATTTCCCTGAATTTGCTTCTTGACAGCGTTCCAGTAGTCAAAATAGGCAACTGACTTTATTGGTTTTCTAATAATCTGGACACTGAGTCAAAAAAATTCCATTCATCTCTGACTGTTCCTGATACTTGTTTTTCATTTCTATGGATAAATATTGTGGACGGCAGTTTTTGATCACTGGAAAGGACATAATGTTATTTCTATTGAAACTGACTTTCATTAGGAAACTTCATACTGTGCTAAACCAGACTCTTATGCTCTCCGGACAAGAATGTTATCTGGAAAGCTATGGTTCACTTCCATGAAGTCAAACTCAAAACTCAAAAATGTACTCACAAATCCCTAAATTTTCCTAAAAATTATCATCTTTCATAAACTTAATCTCTTTGAATCTTAACAGAGAGCACCTTATGAAAAAGCATGTTCCATGTACTTACTCTTCACCTAGTAAAATCATTCTTGTTTGTTCTAAAATAGCTCAGTTGAGCTTTCAAGGATACCTTTAAATTTTTTTTATGTTGAAATTTTATTTCAAATGTTTTCCTTTTCCTTTTTTTCTTTTTGAAACAGAGTCTCACTCTGTCGCCCAGACTGGAGTGCAGTGGCATGATCTCGCCTCACTGTAGCCTCTGCCTCCTGGGTTCAAGCAATTATTCTATCTCTGCTTTCCAAGCAGCTGGGACTACAGGTGCACATCACCACACTGGAAGGTAGGGATGGGGTTTTTGGTAGGGATGGGGTTTCACAACATGTTGGCCAGGCTGGTCTTGAATTCTTGACCTCAAGTGATCTACCCACCTTAGCCTCCCAAAGTGCTGGGATTACAGGAGTGAGCCATCACTCTTGGGCCTCAAATGTTTTATTTATAAGGTAACCCATTTTATTTTCCCTTAGGAAGAATGATGGATTAAGTCATTCATTTTTATTTTTTCTTTTTATTTTATGTATTTTTATGCACTTCTTTAAATCCATAAATATTTCATTTAGAAGATATTTACTGGTAATATTGTCTACATGTTAACTGATCCTTTGATTCCTGAGTTTTTAATCAACAAAATGAGAAGACTGACTAATGATCTCTAAGTTAATTTTCTGTAGTTAAACTGAACTTTCAGTGGAAATCCTATTTAAGAAAACTTAAACTTCCTTATAATATGGGCTCCGTGTCTGTCCTACACTGCACTTTAATGAAAGACACAATAGATACCAAGTTTACTTTTCAGTGGACACACACCAAAATTTTTTACTCAGTTGAATCATTTGCTATTACTTCAAATTCCTTAATTTGTTTTTGTAAAAGTAATCAAAATGCCAGAGAAAATTAACAATTTTCATTCTGAATTTGGCCCCGAAATTGTTGAGCTTTTCTGTCTTTCCTCTGTGGAATCCTTTCCACCTTTCCACAATGGTGGAATTAAAAGTTCCAACAAGCAGCCCCCCAGCACTTTGGGAGGCTAAGGCGGGTAGATCACCTGAGGTCAGGAGTTCGAGATCAGCCTGTTCCATGTGGTGAAACTCCATCTCTACTATTTAAAAAAAAAAACAAAAATTATCCCAGCACTTTGGGAGGCCAAGATGGGCAGATCACGAGGTCAAGAGATTGAGACCATCCTGGCCAACATGGTGAAACCCCATCTCTACTAAAAAATACAAAAATTAGCTGGGCGTGGTGCCGCACACCTATAGTCTCAGCTACTCGGGAGGCTGAGGCAGGAGAATTGTTTGAACCCAGGAGGCGGAGACTGCAGTGAGCCAAGATTGCGCCACTGCACTCCAGCCTGGCACCTGGTGACAGAGCAAGGCTCCGTCTAAAAAAAAATTAGCCAGGCATCATGGCATCAGGAAAATTAGCCAGGCGTCAGGAGGCTGATGCAGAAGAATTGCTTGAACCTGGGAAGCAGACTTGCAGTGAGCCAAGATCATGCCATTGCACTTCAGTGTGGGCAACAGAGCAAGACTCCGTCTCAAAAAAACAAAGTTCCAAAAAGCTTCTGTATGGTCTGAACTTAAAAAATGACCTCTTTCATTTGGAAAAGCCTCCTAAAATACATCAATAAGAATTACTTTGGTCAGGCTTGGTGGCTCATGCCTGTAATCCCAGCACTTTGGGAGGCCAAAGCAGGCAGATCACTTGAAGCCAGGAGTTCAAGACCAGCTTGGCCAACAAGGTGAAACCCTGTCCCTACTAAAAATACAAAAAATTAGCCAGATGTGGTGGTGCACGCCTGTAATCCCAGCTATTTGAATGGCCGAGGCATGAGAATTGCTTGAACCTGGGAGGCAGAGGTTGCAGTGAGCCGAGACTGTGCCACTGTACTCCAGCCTGGGCAACAGAATGAGACTCTGTCTCTAAATAAATAAACAAAAGTAATCATTTTACCCAATATGTTAAACACTGAGATTTTGCAAACATGTTTACTTTTGAGAGGTGTAATTAAATTCAGCTTTAAATTATGCAGAACAAATTTTTCAAGTGGTAATAGAAAGATTTCTTTTAAAGTATCTAATGAAGACCTTGTACTATGTAAACCAACATTTGTACAGTTAACAATTTGCTAGGTAGTACTTTAAATGTTTTGTGACCTTCTTGGGCACACTGATTTGTTTCTGTTATTAGATTTAATTTTCTGTTCCTTCGAAGAGCCATAGTGGGTCCACACATATCATTGATATAGCAACTAACTTTATGACAATAGACACAATGGCAAGGTGATTAATACTGTAAGAGAGAGAGAGATTTTAAATGGGAAAGAAGTAAAGAATAAAATTCATAGTGGTGAAGGCCTGTTTTAATTTTTAGTGTATATATCTAAGATGTACATGATGTTTTGATAAACATAGTGAAATAATTACTATAGTCAAGCAAATTAGCATAGCCATTATATCACATATTCTGTGTGTGTTTGTGTGTGTGTATAAGAGCACCTAAAATCTAGTTTCTTAGCAAGCTTCCAGTATACAGTACAATATTATAATTATAGTCCTCCTGTGGCTCATTGGATCTCTAGATAAACCTTTTTTTATTTTTAGCAAGCAGTGGGTTTCTGGGGAAAACAAAAAAGCTTTTTCAAATGTGACTCAAAATCTAGAAATCATGCAATAAAGAACTGCTAAACTTGACTAAAAATTGGGAGATGTTGGTTAAGAGTACAAACATTTGCTTAGAGAGTGACTAAGTTCCAGACATCCAATGTACAGCACAGTGAGTATAGGTAATATTGTATTGTATGCTTTTTGCTGAGAGTAGATCTTCACACAAGGAGAGTGTTCTCATCACACAAAAACAAGTAACCACGTGAAATGATGGAAATGTCAATGAGCTTGATTGGGGGAGTCATTACACAGGGACACTTATGTCAAATCATCACATTTCACACTTTAAATATTACATTTTTCAACTGTCAACAATATCTCCATAAAGCTGGAAAAAGGAGGAAAAAGCTTGACAGCATAAAAACAATGATTGAACAATATTTGTAATTCTTATCAATGACAAAAGGCTATTTTTTTCTTATATAAGAATATCCTAGAAATGAATAAAAAAAGAACAAGTCAGCAGAAAAATAGGTAAAAGATGTTACCAGACAGCTCATAGAAAGGGAAGCTTTCTAACATATGAGATATGTTGCAGATAGCTTTCTAACATATGAGAATATGTTCAAACTCACTTGCAGTAAAGGAAACATTCATTCAAACTTTACTGCGACACTTTATCCCAAAGGTCAAATTTGTAAAGATAAAAAGGTTAATAATGTAGTATATTGGTAGATTCTTGTATATCACTGATTGAAATGTAATTAATGCCCATATAGAAGTAACTTAATAATAACTACAAAATTTAAACCATGCATACCTTTGAACCTAACCAACCACACACACACACACAGAGCCCACACATTCATAAAGTGATATCCACACATTCATAAAGTGATAAATGTTAAGACTGTTTATTAATTACATTATGATATAAAGTAGCAAAATGGTAGGAGTACCTTAAAAGTCAATCACAAGTAGCCTGGTTGAATAAATTATGGCACTCCATACATTGGAATGGAATGCAAAAGGCTGTTTAAACAAACGAAAACAAAAATCAGGAGGCTTCTTATGTTCTAATGTGTAGCAAAAATTAAGATAGGCCAGGAACAGTGGCTCACACCTATAATCCCAGCACTTTGGGAGGCTGCAGTAGGAGGATCCCTTGAGTCCAGTTTGAAATCAGTCTGGGCAACATAGTGAGAGCTTGTCTCTATAAAAAACTTAAAAATCAGCCAGTCATGGTGGTATGTACTTGTAGTCTCAGCTACTCTGGAGGCCAAGGTGTGAGGATCACTTGACCCCAGGAGGTTGAGGCTACAGTGAGCTGTGCTCACACACCACTGCCCTCCAGCCTAGGTGACAGAGCTAGACCTGGTCTCCAACGAATAAAAGAGACATATTTTCAGTAAAAAAAAGTAAGATGCAGAACACCATTATTTAAGTTGAAATAAGGGCGGGGAATTACATATGTGATTACTTGAAAATGCCAACCATATCTCTGGAAAGATACAAGAAACGGGTTCACAGTTGCCTCTGAAGAGGGGAACTGCATGGCTGAGGAACAAGAAAAATAAAGTGTCACTTTTCAAAAGTTGTAGGTCATTTAAGGACTTGTTGCTGACATATTACTACCAGGCACTGTGATAAACAGGAAGAATTTTTTGCCGTTATGAAGCGACAGTCTATGAGACACAGAAGGCTACCAGATATACGTTAGAAAACCACCATGAATTAATTTTCTTTTCCTTTCTTTTTTTGAGGGGGCGGGAGGCATACAGGGTCTCACTCTGTCACCCAGGCTGGAGTGCAGTGGTGGGATCACAGTTCACTGCAGCCTCAGCCTCCTGAGCTCAAGCAATCCTCTCACCTCAGCCTCCCAAGAAGCTGGGACCACAGGCATGCTCCACCACACCCAGCTAACTTTTTTGTATTTTTTGTAGAGATGGGATTTTGCCACATTGCCCAGGCTAGTCTCGAACTCCCGGGCTCAAGCGATCTACCTGCTGTGGCCTCCCAAAGTGCTGGGATTACAGGCATGAGCCACCACACGCAACCTATTAATTTTCTTGGTCCTAACTGTAAATGTAACAGATGCACAAAGGAGTTAGAGACAGAGTAGAAAGCCTGGTGGGGAAGGCGATACCTGAGCTGGTGTTGAAAAGCCCAGAGGTGTCTGTGCCAGAAATTCCACTAATGAGAGGTAATTACTTCCTTCTCTTTCCTTCCTTCCTTCCTTCCTTCCTTCCTTCCTTCCTTCCTTCTCTCTCTCTTTCTTCTTTGAGATGGAATTTTGCTCTTGCTGCCCAAGCTAGAGTGCAATAGCACAATTTCAGCTCACTGCAACCTCCACCTCCTGGGTTCAAGCAATTCTCCTGCCTCAGCCTCCCGAGTAGCTGGGATTACAGACATGTACCACCACACTCAGCTAATTTTTTGTATTTTTAGTAGAAATGGGGTTTCACCACGTTAGCCAGGCTAGTCTCGAACTCCTGACCTCAGGAGATCCACCCACCTCAGCCTCCCAAAGCACTGGGATTACAGGCATGAGCCACTGCGCCCAGCCTCTTCCTTTTCTTTAAATTTTCTTTTTTTTTTTGAGGCAGGGTCTGTCGCCCAGGCTGGAGTGCGGTGGCACGATCATAGCTCACTGTAACCTCAAACTCCTGGGCTCATGTGATCCTCCTGCTTTGGCTTCTTCAGCAGCTAGAAAGGACCACTGGCACACACCACCATGCTCAGCTAATTTTTTATATTTGTTTGTAGAAATGGAATCTCACTATGTTTCCCAGGCTAGTCTTGAACTGCTATAATCCCAAAGTGCTGGGATTACAGGAGCAAGCCACCGTGTGCAGCTCACTTTCTTTCTTCTTTTTCTACTTTTTCACAACTGGAGTTCTTAACATTCGCATTTCATGACCATGGATCTTTCAAGCACTTTAAAGGCAGGTGAAGACACTCCACCCACCAGTGATCTTCCAGCATATTCCTAAGCAGAGAGTGAAGTCTTCATTTTTCCTGTGTTTGGTCAAGTATTTTTTTAGTGAGCATGGTATCATTCTTATGTACCTAAAGCACTGGATATGGCCACCTGCCATATATATGGTGAGAACAAATTGACTACAAAGCAAATATTAGGAAGTGTCCATGTTTAATAACATCAAAATTACTTCATCAGTAATAGAAATACAATAGAAGCCTTTCTATTTCTGTCTATCCAATTATCTATCAATCATTCTTTATCTCTTTCTGTGTATCTCTCTCTGATAAGATGTTGTGAATGAGAAATTTAATTAAAATGCCTGTATCTCATCTATGAAACACTGAAAGCAACAGAGTTAAAACTCCAGTACCACTGGCCCTGACAGCTGGCTAGAGAATTGCGCTTCTGGATTTTACTTGCTCTTTTCATCCTAAGATGTCTTCCATTTTCCCATATCGGTTCTGAATTGGAAATTCCTAACACGTGTCCAAGGCTGCCACAGAGACACACATACAGCTTGCTTCCTACTCTGGAATTCTTCCCCGCACCTTTGGCTGGAAAGAAAGCAGGAATCAAAGCATTTCCTTCAACAACGGAAGCCAAGATAAATCTACTTGTTCTAAGAAACAATAGAAATGAAATTTCCACTGGGATCAAGCTCCACACAGCTTATTAGTATCTCTTTCATGCTAGGTACTTGGCTTAGATGTCAGGTTAGGGGGTAAGAGAAGAGAGTGCATGACCATTATGCTAAACATGAACGTTCACCAGAGAGTAATCAACTTCTGTTTTACTTCTTCAAAAGCTCTTTCTCATTCTTAATGATCAGCATTAAGCTTCCTATTTTGAACCACAATTTTAGTTTGGTTTTCACATTTTTCATGTTGACAGTAATAGACTTAACTCTACAACAATTAACAAACCAGACCACCCACCAACTGCCATTAACTCTGAGCTATATTTTGATGCGTTTTATGTTTTTTGTTTCTTGGGTTTTGTTTTTGTTTTTGAGTCAGAGTCTCACTCTGTAGCCCAGGCTGGAGTGCAGTGCAGTGACACAATCTTGGCTCACTGTAACCTCCACCTCTCTGGTTCAAGTGATTCTGGAACCTCAGCCTCCCAAGTAGCTGGGATTACAGGCACCCACCACCACAGCCAGCTAATTTTTGTATTTTTTGAGAGATGAGGTTTTACCATCTTGGCCAGGCTGGTCTCATACTCCTGACCTCAAATGATCCATTCGCCTTGGCTTCCCAAAGTTCTAGGATTATAGGCATAAGCCACCGCACCTGGCCTTAGGTTGTATATTTAATCCATCTTCAGTGGTAATTGTATCTTGATCATGAAAAGACCCAAGTTTCTTATTATTTCTATTCAAGACATAACCCAAGTGGACAGGTGTGGGTGCCTAGAAAATACCAGAAGATACAATATTGTTTTTGAAGGGACGACTAATCTTGTTTATGCATCAAGCACCCAGCAATTAAATCTTCTAACATTTTCCATCCCAATAGATGTGGTACTTAAAACAGAATCACGTATGGTTTATCTCAGTCTGCTGTTATGATGCAGCTAAAGCTAACCAGGTTCTTGTTGATTCCAGAAGTACCACCACATTTACTAGGCATTTTTTTTTAATCTTTGGTGTCTATTCTCTCTTTTATTCCCCTGGCCATTAAGCCTAATGCATTCAGCCTTAATATCATATGTTGAAATCCTAACCCTCAACGTAATGGCATTAGCAGATGGAACCTTTGGGAAGTGATGAGGTGATGAGGGTGGAACCCTCATGAATGGAATTAATGCCCTTATAAAAGACCATTTAATAAGCAGTTGGGAGTCTGTAAACCAGAAGCCCCTCACCAGAGCCTAGCCATGCTGACACCCTTATCTGAGATGCCAGCAGTTACCTTGGCTTCATCCCTACTCCTCTGTACCCTTCATACTCTCTTTTAGGACTTTAATTCCCTATCATCTAATACCCCAGATTCACTTCTTTTTGTTACCCAAGTCTCAGAATTCTGGCATCAATGCTTGGCTTCATGATCTGCTACTGGCCCATGTCACCTTATACCAACCTCCAAATGTCTCCCTGGTTTTCAGACCTCTGCCTTCCTGCACTCTTTCTACCTCTACACATGTCCTTCCTTTTTGGCATCTACTACTATGATCAGTGAGATTACCCTGGTGCAGCCCTCACCCATGGGCAAGCCAGAGACGCAGGAAATAGCCGTCTTGGGAACTTATTTCAACAGGAGCATTCCACTGTACACTAGACTCTGCATACCACTTTTCACTGGGCTCTGTCCACTGAGGATCAGATAAATGTCATATGCATTGTTGTATCCCCAGAATCCAACACAATGTCAAACATATTAGGTTTTTGATCAACAGATACTCATTGGATGGATTTCAATGACAGTAACAAAAGGTATTTTTGCCATTTGCCCACATAATTAGACACACAATTTTGATGGATTGGTAAGACACAGTCACCTTCTCTGATACTCCTCCTCCTGCTTTGCACTTTGCAGGCACAGCCATATTGTGCAGTACAGAATGTGCACACAGTGAACTCCATGGGTTTACCTGAACTTCATCAAATGACCTTTTTGGTGAGGAAACAGCCTGATGGAAACCACAAAGCTAGCCTCTGAGATCATCATGGAATTCTAAGTTTCCTCAAAGATCAATTGGAGAAGGCTCAGAAGATGTGTTAAAAGATAATTAAGACATTAAAAAATAACAGATAAAATTAGGCTAAGATGCTGTGAGAATGCCTATTAGATTAATTCCTGAAAACCTTTATTTTCTTAAACTAGCTTATATTAGTTTGTTGGTGCTCTTACAACAAAATACTATAGTGTGGGTATATGCAAAAAACAGCAAAAATTTATTTTTTACAATTCTGGAGGCTGGCAAGTCAAAGATCAAGGCACCAGTAGACGTCTGGTGAGGGCCCAATTTCTCATAAATGGTGCCTTCTCAGTCGGTTCAGGGGCTCAAGCCTGTAATCCCAGCACTTTGGAAGGTTGAGCTGGGTGGATCACTTGAGGTCAGGAGTTTGAGACCAGTCTGGCCAATATGGTGAAATCCTGTCTCTACTAAAAATACAAAAAAGAATTAGCCAGGCATGGTGGCGGGTGCCTGTAATCCCAGCTACTTGGGAGGCTGAGGCAGGAGAATCGCTTGAATCCAGGAGGTGAAGGTTGCAGTGAGCCAAGCTCACACCACTGCACTCCAGCCTGTGGTGTGAGCTTGTATTTATACAATATAAATTGTATAAATACAATACAATTTATTTACTGTATTTAAAATACAATAAATATTTATTTATTATAAATAAATAAATATAAATAAATAAATAGGTGCCTTCTTGCTGAGTCCTCACATGGTGGAAGGGGCACACAGGTTCCCTCAGCTTCATTTTTTTGTTTGTTTTTTTGAGATAGAGTTTCGCTTTTGTTGCCCAGGCTGGAGTGCAATGGTGCGACCTTGGCTCACTGCAACCTCCACCTCCTGGGTTCAAGCAATTCTCCTGCCTCAGCCTCCCAAGTAGCTGGGATTGCAGGCACCCACCACCACGCCCAGCTAATTTTTTGTATTTCTAGTAGAGACAGGGTTTCACCATGTTGGCCAGGCTAGTCTTGAACTCCTGACCTCAGGTGATCCAACTGCCTCAGCTTCCCAAAGTGCTGGGAGTACAGGCATGAGCCACCATGCCCAGCCACGTCAGCTTCTTTTATTTTTTAAGGGCATTAAAAAATCCCACTTGTGAGATCTCCGTCCCCTTGATCTAATTACCTCCCTAAAGGCCCTACATCTTAATATCATCGTCACCTTGTGGCTTGGGGCTTCAACATGAATTTTTTTTGGGGGGGGGGGTGGAAAAGCACAAACATTCAGATCATATAGCATAGCTGCAATAAGATTCTAAACCTTGCCACCAAATATTCCTATCTAAGACAAATATGTATGAGTAAATGTACTACTAAGGAAAAGTTCTGTAATATATGATTCCTTGGGAAACAACAAACAAAACAGTATGGGTAATTTAATTCTACTCCTGTACATAGAGAGCGAAATATCTGGAGTATTTTTTAATTGATACATAAAATAAATACAGTCAAGTGAACCAATCTGAAGTGTTCAGCTTGATACATTTTTACTTTGTATATGCCCATGTGATTGCCAACAAGATAAAAATATAGTACATTTCTAGGACTCCAGAAGACTTTATCAAGTCCCTTCTGTGAAGAATCCTTCACAAAACATTTAGTGAGCACCAGATTTTAGGTGCATTTTCAGTTTTTTCTTTATACTATTCTGTTGCTCAAGTTTTCTTAATGAGTATTACCTGTATCATCAGAAAAAATCATAAAGTCACCTTTCTTGTAGACTTTTCAGACAGCAGTACTACTAATGAGAATTATAGGCAGCTGAATTCCTGAATCCAGCATTTCAATGTTTAACTCTATTCTAGTCTGGATGTTGTGTCCACCCCTTGAAATTCATATGTGGAAATTGCAACCCCCAATGTGATGGCATTAGGGCTGGGGCTTTTAGGATGTGATCAGGTCAGGCCAGGCGTGGTGGCTCACGCCTGTAATCCCAGCACTTTGGGAGGTGGAGGTGGGCAGATCACCTGAGGTTAGGAGTTTGAGACCAGCCTGGCCAACATGATGAAACTCTGTCTCTACTAAAAATACAAAAATTACCCAATCATGGTGGTGGGCACCTGAAGTCACAGCTACTTGGAAGGCTGAGGCAGGAGAATCACTTGAACCCAGGAGGCAGAGGTTGCAGTGAGCAGAGATCCCACCACCGCACTCCAGCCTGGGTGACAGGGTGACAGAGTGAGACTCCATCTCAAAAAAAAAAAAAGAAAGAAAAGGAAGTGATCAGGTCATAAGGGTAGAGGCTTCATAAATGGAATTAGTTCCCTTATAAAAGATGATCTAATGAGCAGTTAGTCGGCAGTCTGTAAACCAGAATAGGGCCCTCACTAGAACTCAACCGTGCTGACACCCTGACCTCACACTTCCCAGCCTCCAGAACTGTGAGAGAATAAACTTCATTGTTGAAATGCCACCCAGGCTACGGTACTTTGTTATAGCAGCTAGAACTAAGACAAAGACAAACTCCTTTACTTTTCTTGTTTTTCTTTGGACATATTTTGCTCTCCTTTTCTCCTTTCTAATACTTAGCAAATCTTTTCTTTTGAACAGTGTAATCTGCTCACTATGCAGGGCAATACATCCACACTTCCTGAGCCTTATAGAAGGAGCAGCATATTCAGTGGCTGGGCATCGTGTGGCCATCTGAAATCGAAGTGTAATGAGCCCAGTGGAGAACGAGACACAAAATCAGGAGGAAAGAGATTAAAATGAGTGCTTATTACAGACAACAGCAGACTAGAGAAGCCAGCTTGGATCTGTAGCCCAGTCCATCTCCTCCTACCTATGGCCATGAGCTCAGTTCACACACTCGTAAACCCACCTCCCTGCAGAGACAGCACCCTTGTCAGGAAGCGCTTTACCATCTCAGCAAGAAAGGCATGAGCCTTCAGGCTTCCAGAGATAGGGAACCAGGCTGCAGAGCGCTCAGTGCTTCTCCCGGTCTCACCACACAGATAAGGCGCCAGGTGAAGGCGGATGAGAGAAGGGCAGAAGTGATCCTCCTAACGTTTCCAATTTCCCTTTAAGGAACTGGAATGGAAGTTAATTTACATACAAACATGAAGATTCAGAAATATGGTTCCAGGCCAAGTGCGTAGCTCACGGCTGTCATCCCATGACTTTGGGAAGCCGAGGAGGTAGGATTGCTTCAGCCCAGGAGTTTGAGACCAGCTTGGGCAACATAGTGAGACCTCCATCTCTACAAAAAATAAAATAGGCATAGTGGTGCACACCCGTAGTCCCAGCTACTTTGGAAGCTGAGGTGGGAGAATTACTTGGGCTCCGGAGGCCAAGCCTGCAATAAGCTATGATTGCACCTCTGTACTCTAGCCTGGGCAACAGGGCAAGACCCTGTCTCAAAAAAAAAAAAATGAAAGAAAGAAAAAGGAAAAGGAAAGGAAAGAAAAGAAACGCAAGAAATATGGTTCCCCCAATACTCTGGAGGCATGGGCATGGCTGTCTAAATGATTCTTTTTTTTTTTTTTTTTTTGAGACAGAGTCTTGCTCTGTCACCCAGGCTGGAGTGCAGTGATGTGACCTCAGCTCACTGCAACCTCCGCCTCCTGGGTTCAAGCGATGCTCCTGCCTCAGCCTCCTGAGTAGCTGGGACTACAGGCACCCGCCACCATGCCCGGCTAATTTTTTGTATTTTTAGTAGAGACAGGGTTTCACCATGTTGGCCAGGATGGTTTCAATCTCCCGACCTCGTGATCCTCCAACCTCAGCCTCCCAAAGTGCGGGGATTACAGGTGTGAGTGACCATGCCCAGCCTAAATGATTCTTAAGGTTTCCATACATTTAGATTCTGTGATTCCAGAAGAAAGAAACTTGGCTATTTTTTTTTTTTTTTTTGTCTCTTTCACCAAAGGATTTCTTAAGGCATATTTATAAATAAATAAACAAGAAAACAAATAAGTGCGGTGAGATGAAAAGGAACTTTAAAGTGTTGTATGGAAACCTGTCATTACAGAACATCTCCATTCACACAAGGGGGGACCCCACTGGGAATGTCTGCATTATTGAAAAACCGCAACAAAGAGAAACTGGCTTACTAGTAACTGATCCCTTTTGTGTCTGAACTTCCAAACTCATCTTAACCACATTGTCAAGACCTGAGATGATTAGTCACTGGAGTTTCTAAGTCAAGTGCAGTTGGCAGTAGGCTAAATGCTGAAGCTAAAATTCCCACCAAGACTGTTTTTACAACCTGTGAAACATATTCAAACAATTCAGGACCCATTTCCTGGAAGGATATTCTCAATTTTCCAGCTACTCTGCAAACTTAAAATTGGACTCAGCCTTCAACTGGAGAGTATGAGGATTCCGAAAAGGAAATATTTTTTTTCTTCAAGTAAAAAACTTCAAGGCGGGGTGGGAAGGGGAAAAGTTGACTTGATAATGACTTGCTTCCCTTTCAAAGATTTCTCAGAAAGACTGTATGCAGATTTACTTACCTTGTGTTTTGTAAGTGAACATCTTTTTACTGAAGTATTGTATACATGTAGAAAAGTGCACAATTCCTGAGTGAACTTGATAAATTTTTTACAATGAACACACCGACCCAAATCAAGACATAGAACATTACCAGCACTGCCAAAACTTCCCATCGCTCTGTCCTTTTCATTACTACCCCTCAAGGGTCCACTATTCTGACCTCTGATACCATACACGAAATTTGCCTGCATTTGAACATTGTATCGTTGCAGTATGTTCTTTTGTGTGTCTGAATGCTTTTGCTTCATGCTGTAGTCACACACTGCATAACATTTTCATCAGCAACAGATGACATGTATGACCATGGTTCCATAAGATTGCAATTGGGCTGAAAATTTTCTATCATATTGTGGCATCATAATGTCACAGCCCAACAAGTTACTCACGTGCTTGTGGTGATAGTGGTATAAACAAACTTACTCTGCTGCCAGTTGTGTAAAGGATAGCACATACAATTAGGTTCAGTACAGAATACCTTATAATGAAAATAAATGGCTATGTGACTGGCTTACGTACTTACTAGACTATACTTTTTATTGTTGTTTTAGAGTGTACTCCTTCTACTTATTAAAAAGAGAGAGAGAGAGAGAGACTGGGTGCAGTGGCTTACACCTGTAATCCCAGCACTTTGGGAGGCCGAGGCAGGCAGATAACGAGGTCAAGAGATCGAGACCATCCTGGCCAACATAGCGAAACCCCGTCTCTATTAAAAATACAAAAATTAGCTAGGCATGGTGGCGCACGCCTGTATCCCAGCTACTTGGGAGGCTGAGGCCGGAGAATTGCTTAAACCCAGGAGGAGGAGGTTGTAGTGAGCCAAGATTGCACCACTGCACTCCAGCCTGGCAACAGAGCGAGACTCCACTTCAAAAAAAAAAAGAAAAGAGAAGGTGACTGTAAAACAACCTCAGGCAGGTCCTTCAGGAGGCATCCAGAAGCAGGCATTGTGATCATAGGAGATGACAGCTCCCCGGAAGACCTTCCAGTGGGACCAGATGTGGAAGTGGAAGACGATGATGTGGATGATCCTGACCCTGTGTGGACCTAATCTAATGTGTGTGTTTGTGTCTTAGTTTTTAAAACAGAAAAGTTTAAAAAGTAAAAAAAAAAAAAAAAAAAAAAAAATTTAAATAGAAAAAGCTTATAGAATACAAATATAAAGAAAGAGAATGTTTCTGTATAGCTGTACAATGTGTTTGTATTTTAAGCTAAGAGTTGTTATGTAAGAGTTGGCCAGGTGCAGTGGCTCGCACTCGTAATCCCAGTGCTTTGGGAGGCCGAGGTGGGCGGTTCACTTGAGGCCAGAAGTTTGAGACCAGCCTGGCCAACATGGTGAAACCCCATCTCTACGAAAACACAAAAATTAGCCAGGCGTGGTGGCACACACTTATAGTCCCAGCTACTCGGGAGACTGAGGCACGAGAATTGCTTGAACCTAGGAGGTGGAGATTGCAGTGAACCAAGATCACACCACCACACTCCAGCCTGGGTGACAGAGCTAGATTCTGTCTCAAAACAAAAAAGAGTCAAAATGTTCTTTAATTTAAGTATTTATAAAGTAAAAAAGTTACAGTAAGTTAAAATTAATTTATTATTGGCCAGGCACGGTGGCTCATGCCTGTAATCCCAGCACTTCGGGAGGCTGAGGCAGGTGGATCATCTGAGGTCAGGAGTTCAAGACCAGCCAGGTGTGATGGCACATGCCTGTAATCCCAGCTACTTGGGAGGCTGAGACAGGAGAATCGCTTGAAACTGGGAGGCAGAGGTTGCAGTGAGCCGAGATCACGCCATTGCATTCTAGCCTGGGCAACGAGAGTGAAATTGTCTCAAAAAAAAAAAAATTATTGTTTAAGGGAGAAAAAAATTGTATAAATTTAGTATAGCCTAAGTGTACAGAGTTTATAAAGTCTACAGTCCAAACCTACAGTCACGTCGTGGACCTTCACATCCACTCACTGCTTACTCCCTGACTCACCCCCAAAAACACCCAATCCTGTAAGCACCATTCATGGCAACTGCTCTACTCAAATGTATCATTTTTCAATCTTTTATACCATATTTGTATTGTATTTTTCTATGTTTAGATATGTTTAGAAACACAAATACTTACCACTGTGTTATGGTTACCTACAGTATTCTTTGCAGTGACCTGACATACACATTTGTAGCCTAGGAGCAACAGGCTCTCCCATATAGCCTAGATGTGTAGTAGGCTATATGATCTAGGTTTGTGTAGGTACACTCTGTTATTTTCGTATGATGAAATTGCCTACCACTGCAATTTTCAGAATATAGCCTGATCACAGGTGGATCACAAAAGGCAGGAAATTGAGACCATCCTGGCCAACATAGTGAAACCCTGTCTCTACTAAAAATATAAAAATTAGCTGGGCATGGTGGAAGGTGCCTGTAATCCCAGCTACTCAGGAGGCTGAGGCAGGAGAATCGCTGGAACCCAGGAGGCGGACGTAGCAGCGAGCCGCACTCCAGCCTGGGTGACAGAGTAAGACTCCGTCTAAAAAAAAAGAATATAATAGCATCATTTATTGACACCTGACTATATTTGGGAGATTCCTCCATGTAGCCACATGTAGTAATAGTAGCAATTCCTTAATTTTTATTACTGCTTAGTATTCCATTGTATGAACATGCCACAATTTATTTATCTATTTATTCACTCTACCAATGATGTCTTCACTTGAACAGTTTCTAGTTTGGATTTATTATACATGGGGCCACTGTGTATACTCTAGAACACGGCTCTTGGTGAACACTGGTGCATATTTCTATTGGGCATATTCTAAGGAGTTAGCCATAGGTCACTAAGTTTGTGGTAAGTTGTTACAACAGCATAGGAAACACAGTAGAATCACCTTTCTATATGTGTATTGGAAACATGGATATCCTCTTTTGTTAGAGGCTTGCCTGATTAAGTCTTTTGTCCGCTTTTAAAAATTACATTGTCTTTCCTTTTTTTTTTTTTCCCTTTATGGGAGTTCTTTATATATTCTGCATTCAACCTTTTTTTTTTTTTGAGACAGAGTCTCACTCTATAGCCCAGGCTGGAGTGCAGTGGCATCATTTCAGCTCACTGCAACCTCCACTTCCTGGATTCAAATGATTCCCCTGCCTCAGCCTCCCAAGTAGCCGGGACTACAAGTGTACGCCACCATGCCCGGCTAATTTTTTGTATGTTAGTAGAGACAGGGTTTCACCATCTTGGCCAGGACGGTCTTGATCTCCTGACCTGGCGATCCGCCAGCCTTGGCCTCCCAAAGTGCTGGAATTACAGGCGTGAGCCACCAGGCTCAGCTTCTGCATTCAATCTTTTATAGATGATACTTATATTCTCCCATTTTACTGCTTATTTCCCTTATTCTCATAATGATATGTTATGACAAGTTAATTCTAATCATGTCCAATGTATCTATCTTTTCCTTTATGGTTAGAGCTTTTCCTGTACTTTTAAGAACACCTTCCTACAAGGTTGTAAAAACATCCTGCATGTTGTTTTCTTCAAACTTTATTATCTTAATTCATCAGAAATCGATATTTGGGTATCATGCAAAGTAAGTGGCAAGATTCCCTTTTTTCCATGTAGATACTAAATGATCCAGCATCATTTGTTTAAAATAGCATATTTTCCTCACTGTATCACAGTGACCTTTGCCATACATCAGGTGACCGCTTATGCGTAGATCTGTTTCTGGACCCTTTGTTTTACTACTCTACTTTTCAATCTTTGCACCTGCTCATAAAAGAGTTAGGAAAGCTGGCCTGAGAATGCTACCTTTGATAGGCCTGCATGGAAGGTTGGCCTTTGGCTGGTATCTGAGAACTTAGATTTGGCGGGGGTTCCCACCATTGTCAGAATAGATAAGTTGGCTCCCTCTGCCTGAAGTGTTTGTACAAACAATATAGTTTTTGCTCAACACTTGCTTTCCTTCTGGGAGTTTGGAACTTGGGTGCCTGAAAAGCCCTGAAGAAGAACACTGGGACCAGGCGTGGTGTCTCATGCCTGAAATCCCAGCACTTTGGGAAGCCGAGGTGGGAGGATCCCTTGAGGTCAGGAGTTCGAGACCAGCCTGGCCAACATGGTAAAACCCTGTCTCTACTAACATACAAAATTTTGTCTCTACTTAAAATACAAAAATGAGCTGGACATGGTGGGGGGCTCCTGTAATTCCAGCTACTCGAGAGGCTGAGGCAGGAGAATTGCTTGTACCCAGGAGACAGAGATTGCAGTGAGCTGAGATCATGCCACCGCAGTCCAGCCTGGGCGACAGAAGGAGACTCTGTCTCACAGCTCACGCCTATAATACCAGCACTGTGGGAGGCCGAGGTGGGTGGATCACCTGAGGTCAGAAATCTGAGACCAGCCTGGCCAACATGGTGAAACCCCATCTCTATTAAAAATACAAAAATTAAGGCCAGGCATGGTGGCTCACACCTGTAATCCCAGCATTGGGCTAAGTAGTTTTCAGGTGCTTTTTTTTTTTTTCCAAGGCGAAGTCATGCTCTGTTGCCCAGGCTGGAGTGCAGTGGTGCAATCTTGGCTCATGGCAACCTCTGCCTCCCAGGTTCAAGTGATTCTCCTGCCTCAGCCTCCCAAGTAGCTGGGATTACAGGCATGCACTACCACACCCAGCTAATTTTTATATTTCTAGTAGAGACAGCGTTTCACATGTTGGCCAGGCTGGTCTCAAACTCCTGAGCTCAGATGATTCACATGCCTCCGCCTCTCAATGTGCTGGGATTATAGGCATGAACCACTGCACTTAGCCTCATGTGCTTTTTAAGAAAATCCTCACAATATCCAAGAAGAAATGTATTATTTCCTTAATTTTAACAAAAAGCTAGACCCTGGGAGGTTAAGAAGTGTGTCTAAGCCACATAGAACTAGACAGCAAACTCAAAGCTCATGACCGGCTGCTTTCCTAGTCTACCTTCCTTGAAGAGTCAAGCACAGTTATTCTGACTTCAGCCACTGCCCTTTATTTGATTGAAAAAAAATTCTTTCTGTGTTGGGGAATTTATATACATAAATATATAGATCATATATATGAATATATGTAACATATATGTGCATGTATATATATACATACATGCGGATATATATTCATCAACATAGAAAAAATTTTCAATTAAACAGCAAATGATTACAGTAAGAATAATTGTGTTTTACAACTCTAGGAAGATAAAATAGGAATAGTATTATATATATATAAAGTAATATATATATATATTTTTTACACACACACTCACATGACCTATCTTTGGCTAGGTCACCCAGAGCTATCTCAAGATATAGATACACCAGAGTGACTTATCTTATCACGCAGACCTATCTGAACATATAATAGATATGCCAGAGTGAAGTATCAAACAACATGCAAATTTCTAAAGGATTTCACCCAAAAACACACATATAACTTCGAATCCTTCAGCTCACTGAGGAGATAGAAGAGATTGGAATATTTCAGATGTGGGTGTCCCTTGTACCCACCCCCACCCCCTGCCAAGCTGCCAAGTGTGGCAGCACTGGAGATGCCCAGCCCTCTCCCCAAACCCCTTGGGATCTCCCAGTGTAGGCTGTCAGCTGACTGTTTTCTGATCTCTGCTGAGAAATCTCAAGTGAAAGAGGAGATGGCTGGCTAAGATGGAAGAGCTGAAGAAGTGATGGAGGGGTTGGGTCACCAGTGGTTACAGCATTTGGGCAGCAAAAATGAGTTCATGTTTTCTAAAGCATAGATGTGGGCCTCCTATGAGGGGGTTATTTTAGGTCCTACCCAGAAAGGTAAACTACAGGGGCAAAAATAGCTCCACAAAGAAAAGAAGTAATTATAAGATTTCTAGCTCCCAAGGGAATAAGCAAGCAGCTAGCCTGGAAATATATTCTCTACATGTGAGAGAATGGAGGGGCGTAACATAGAGTCAGCCTTAAAGCCCAGCCGCAGCCCAGGAAATGCTGTGCATCCTCACGACAGTCCCTGCTGAGGAAGGACTTGCTTGCTCCCTGCCTTTTCCCTGTCTCTCCTTCATAGTAGCAAACTAAGGGGAGAAGTTAAGAGGGTGGAGGAGGCTGGGGGCGGTGGCTCACGCCTGTAATCCCAGCACTTTGGGAGACTGAAGTGGGTGGATCACCAGAGGTCAGGAGTTCAAGACCAGCCTGGCCATCATGGTGAAACACCATCTCTAGCAAAAATACAGAAATTAGCCGGGCATGGTGGCAGGTGTCTGTAGTCCCAGCTACTTGAGAGGCTGAGGCAGGAGAACTGCTTGAACCCGGGAGGCGGAGATTGCAGTGAGCCAAGATTGCACAATTGCACTCCAGCCTGAGCGACAGAGCAAGACTCCATCTCAAGACAAAGGATAAGGAGAAAAGAAGGAAAGCCAGCCTCACCTTCTAGCACCCTGCTGGCTTTCCCCAAGCTGCCTGTGGGGGCAGGGAGTGGAGGGGGAGACAGAGTCGCCTCAAATTTAAATCAGTTTGAAAGTTTTGATTGATACATGGGGGTGAACACATTAATTACTAAATCAGGACTCTTTGTAATAGAAATTAGAAAAGTCATCCGGGAAAGAGAAAAAACTAGCCTCATTCTACAAGTGTAATAGATGTTTTTAAAAGATGGTTAGAAACTACAAGATAACACTACACACCCATTAGCACGGCTACCTAAAAAAGACAGATAATACCAAATGGTGGTGAGAATGTGGTTTCTGCTGGGAATACAAATGGTACAGCCATTTGGGGAACAGTTTGGCAGCTTCTTTAAAGGATAAATATAATCTTACCAAGCAATTCAGCAATTTCACAACTAGGTACCTACCCAAGAGAGATGAAAATATGTGTTCACAAAAGAACTTTCACATGGATGGTTACAGCAGCATTATACACAATATAATAGCCCCAGACAGGAAACGATACTAAAGTCAATCAACTGATGAATGGATAATGGAAATGTAACATATCCATATAATGAGATACAATTCAACAATAAAAAGGAATGAACTATTACTACATGCTGTAGCATGGGTGAACATTATACCAAAT
The DNA here is from genome assembly GCA_963574635.1 of Cheracebus regulus. Taxonomy (NCBI): domain Eukaryota; kingdom Metazoa; phylum Chordata; class Mammalia; order Primates; family Pitheciidae; genus Cheracebus; species Cheracebus regulus. Next base: position 65,321 of record CAUYQU010034304.1, on the reverse strand, counting down.
GCACTATGCTGAGTAAAAGAAGCCAGATGCAAAAGACTGCATACTGTATGATTACATTAACATGAGGTGTCCAGAAAGGGGCAATCTATAGATTTGTAGAGTAGTGGTTACTCGGAGCTGGGTGCAGAAGTAGGGATTCACTGCAAACAGACCCAGGGAAATATGATGGAAATATTCCAAAGCTAGAGTGGAGTGATCATTTCACAACTCTAGAAATTAACCTAAAATAACTGAGTTATACACTCACAATGGATTAAATTCATGGAAGGTAAAATTATAGGCTGGGCTTACTGGCTCACATCTGTAGTCCCAGCACTTTGGGAGGCCAAGACAGGCAGATCACTTGAACTCAGGAGTTCAAGACCAGCCTACACAACATAGTGAGACCTCCAGCTCTATTTAAAATAATAATAGGCTGGGCACGGTGGCTCATGCCTGTAATCCCAGCACTTTGGGAAGCTGAGGTGGGTGGATCATCTGAGGTTGGGAATTCAAGATCAGCCTGACCAACATGGAGAAACCCCATCTCTATTAAAAATACAAAAAATTAGCCACATGTGGTGGCACATGCCTATAATCCCAGCTACTTGGGAGGCTGAGGCAGGAAAATCATTTGAACCTGGGAGGCAGAGGTTGCAGTGAACCGAGATTGCACCATTGCACTCCAGCCTGGGCAATCAGAGCGAGACTCCATCCCAAAATAAATAAATAAATAAATAAATAAATAAGCATTCAGACCAGAGCACAATGTGACAATGGTAATACAGTTATTGATAAAACTATGAAAAGATGCTCCTAATTGTAATAATAATAATAATAATAAAATTTACCTCAATAAAGCTATAAAAAACAATCAATGTGGTGTCAGCGGTAGGGAGCCATAGATAAAATGAGATGGCAATATATTTATAATGATTGAAGCCGGAGGATGGGTAATGGAATTGTGGAGCAATTCAACAACTAGGTACCTACCCAAGGTGCCTATATACCATTACACTATTCCTTCTATTTTCATATATGTTCAAGATTTGTCAAGGTAAAAAGTTAAAAGATAATGAGTGATGAAATTAAAATTGCTTTATAAAGACATACTTTGTTAACTATTTAATATAATCCAATATAATTATTACATGTACATTTAATTTTTAAGCCATTCCATTAAAGGTGGCAGTATTCAATGGAAAACTGGCCAAGGAGATGCAAATGACTGATGTTAGCTAGATCGATATTTATATGTTGTGTTCGACAACTTTAATAGGCCGAATACAACTCAAAAATCACAGTGTCAAGAAATCACAAAACTGAAAGAGACCTGGAGGGGTCATCAGATGACCTCAGCTTCTGAAGGGGTCTCACACAATAAAGCTATCTTTTCCATTTTAAATAGTTAGAGCTGTACATAGCAGAGTTATTCAAAATCTCTTTGGTATTTTAGGTCAATACAATCTGGCTGTGTTCATGAATACCTTCCTTTAATCTAACCACAGCCAAGTCAAACAAAGCATATTCACAAGCCAGAAGCAAGTGATACATCTATGATATGTCTGGTTTTTAATAAAGAGAAAAAAACTAATGAAAGGAAATTATTGAGGAATTAAACACATGTATTATTAGAGCGTTTTTAAAGGGACTTTGTTGAAGACATCATGATATCCAATTGGCTCATGGACCAGATGTACTGAACATGCAAAGTTGATAACTAGAGAAAGGGACTTATCTGGAGGGTCGGCCCTGGAATCACTGGCAGCAAGATAGCACTATCTGTTAGAAAAAAGAAATGTCAATCACCACTCAAGTATTTTTGATTTATGAGAAAAATCTTAAGTCTTTCTAAAGGACCCGATAAAGAATCCTGTTAGAATTAGAAGCCAGAAGTTCAGTGGAACAAGCACCAAATTGTGTTTATACATCATGTTGCCCCTGGAAACAATCTATTTGCATAGCCTAGATTGTCACACACACACACACAAATCTACAAGTCATTAAATGTCTGAAATGTCTTTGAAATATCACCGCCTTTACTTCCTTTCATTATTTTAAACTCTGAAACAGCTACTCATAGCCGTGCAGAATGTGTTTCGATGTCTTCCTGCAAATTTCTAGTCTTGATAGTTACTCTACTCCTGGAAACTGCTACCAAGTCTGATAGGACTGTCAATAAGTGTTGTACAGGATATTAAAACCCTCTTTCAAAAACAGAAATAAATACACATTCCTATGGCAATGTCAACACTTGGAAAAGATGATATGTTTATTTTGTATTTTGAACAAAATTCCTAGACTGTTACAATGTGTAAGCATCTAAACGCCAACATGCCTCAACTTCCTACCAAAGCTCAAGAAATACAAAAGTGAAAAATTGTATTACCACTACCCACAATTATCCAGAAGTCAGTCCTTTAAATCCAAATTTTCTTCCCCAACATTTCAAGTTCCTAAAAACAATGCTTTTAAAATCATTTTCTGTGCTAAAAATAGATTAAGTGGGTAGTTCCAAACGTGAGCACAGAAAGTTCTCTGGTCCTTTCCTGGAAAGTATCAGCTATTATGCAAAACAGGTATTTTTAAAACTCTGTGTAACACGTAGTCTTTTTAGAGCTGGAAATTCCTGTCCTTCAAATGTATGAGCCCTAAATTTATACTTAGTTTTGAAAGAAAATGTTCTGGAAGAGTCAACATACACATACTACAAAAAGTTTGGGTGTCTTTTATATTAAACAAATGTACCATAGGAAATCCTTCCAAAATTCTCTCTACAATTTCTGAATTCAACTTGTTAACCATCATCTAATTGCTTGCAGTTGTAAACTTTCAAATTCAGTGTTGATTCCTCTGTCCGATTATTCACTCAATCTGTCCAACTTAGGAAGAACCCATCTGAAAGAGTTGATGGAAAAGTTATTTGGCGTGAGAGAATGTCGTGGCTGGTTTGATCTTCCATCCAGACCACTCAAACTTTCTTTATAACAGCAATAAGGCTGTTTTGCTTTCTTATCATCTGTGTGTTCACTGGAGTGGCACTTTTCATTTCCTCAAGAGCTTTTCCTTTGCATTCACAAGTTGGCTCACTGTTTGGCACAAGAGACCTAGTTTTCAGCCTACCTCGGCTTTCAACATGCCTTTCTCACTAAGCTTAATCATTTTTAGCTTTTGATTTAAAGTGAGAGGCATGTGACTCTTCCTTTCACTTGAACACTTAGAAGCCACTAAAGGGTTATTAACTGGCCTAATTTCAATATTGTTATCTCAGGGAACGGGGAGGTCAGAGGAGAGAGAGAGATGAGGAAACGCTGGTTGGTGTAGTTGTCAGAACACACACGTTTATCAGCTAAATGCACTGTCTTATGTGAATGCAGTTTGTGAAACCCCAAAATAATTACAAACATTAAAGATCACCGATCACAGATCCACAAAACAGATATAATAATAATGAAAACATTGGAAATATTGCAAGAATGACCAAAATGTGACATAGAGACACAAAGTAAGCACATGCTTTTGGAACAATGGCACTGATAGACTGGCTTGACATAGGGTTACCACAAACCATCAATTTGTAAAAACCCAATATTTGTGAAGCACAATACAGTGAAACACGATAAAACCAGGTGTGTTATACATTCAAGGTTGTGTGGTATTTGCCTTTCTGTGCCTGGTTTATTTCACTTAATGTCTTCAAGTTTCATCCATGCTTTTGCAAAAAAAACCAGAATTTCCTTCTTTTTTAACGCTAAATAGTACTCCATTGTGTAATATCATATTAGTCCATTTTCATGCTGCTGATAAAGACATAACCAAAACTGGGTAATTTATAAAGAAAATGAGGTTTAATGGGCTCAAACTTCCACAAGGCTGGGGAGGCCTCACAATTATGGTGAAAGGTGAAAGGCATGTCATACATGGCAGCAGGCAAGAGATAACTGATGCAGGGAAATTCCCCTTTATAAAACCGTCAGATCTCGTGCGACTTATTAACTATCATGAGAACAGCATGGGAAAGACGCACACCCATGATTTAACTACCTCCCACCAGGTCCTTCCCATGACCTGTGGGAACTGTGGGAGCTACAATTCAAAATGAGATTTGGGTGGGGTCACAGCCAATCAAACCATATGAAGTATATATACCACATTTTAAAAATTAATTTATTTCTCTTAGTTAAGAACATTCATCTGGGAAGTTAAAAAGAATAATTTATTTCTTGATGGACACTTAGGTTGATCCCATATCTTAGCTATTGTGAAGTGCTGCAATGAACATGAGAATACAGATATCTTTTCAACATACTGATTTAATTTCTTTTGCATATATACCCAGGAGGGGGATTGCTGGATCATCATTTGATTTTTAAGGTCGTTCTAATTTTGAGGAACCTTCATACTGTTTTCCACAATGGCTATACTAATTACCTTCCCATTGACAGTGTACAAGGCTTCCCTTTTCTCCACGTCCTCTCTAACACCTGTTACCTTTTGTCTTTTTGATCACACCTGTTCTAACAGGTGCTCTAACAGCATATCTCATTGTGGTTGCAATTCTAATTGTTCTGATAATTACTGATCTTGAGCATTTTCCTATATATTGGTCATTTGGTATTGGTCATTTGCATGTCTTTTTTCAGGGGGGAGATGGAGTCTCACTCTGTCACCCAGTCTGGAGTACAGTGGCACCATGTCGGCTCACCGCAACCTCCGCCTCCTGGGTTCAAGCAATTCTTCTGCCTCAGCCTCCCGAGTAGCTGGGACTACAGGCGTGCACCACCACACCCAGCTAATTTTTGTATTTATTAGTAGAAATGGAGTTTCACCCTATTGGACATGCTGGTCTGAAACTCTTGACCTCGTGATCCATCTGCCTCCGCTTCCCAAAGTGCTGGGATTACAAGCATGAGCCACCGTGCCCAGCCTGTATATCTTCTTTTAAGAAATGTCTATTCAGATGCTTTACCCATCTTTTAGTTGGGTTCTTTGTTTTCTTACCATTGAGTTGTTTGAGTTTCTTATGCATTTTGGATTTTGACCCCTCATCACATGTATGCTTTGCAAATATTTTCTTTTATTTTGTTTTTTTTCTTTGCTTTGCAAATATTTTCTACCAATTTGTAGGTTGTTTCTTCACTCCTGAAGTTTCCATGGCTGTGCAGAAGCTTTTTAGTTTGATGACAAACTAAATTACAATCACAGTAGTCTATATTTGATTTTGTTTCCTGTGCTTCTCGGGAGTCATATCCAAAAATATCACTGGCTAGACCAATGTCATGGAGCTTTTCTCCTGTTTTCTTCTATTAGGTTTATAGTTTCAGGTCTTATGGTTAGGCCTTTAATCCATTTTGAGTTGATTTTTTATATGGTGTGAGACAAAGTTCTAATTTAGTTTGTCTGCGTCTGGATAGCCATTTGTTCCAACACCATTTGTTGAAGAGACTATCCTTTCCCCATTGTGTGTTCTTGTCACCTTTGTCAAAAATCAATTGACCATAAATGTGTGGATTAAGAAATGTTAGTAACAGTTTCTTTGCCTCTCTCTGAAGCTTGTCAGTTTCTAAAGTGATGTTATATCTTAAAAAAACAAAACAAAACAAAAAACAGCTAAAAAGTTGAGTGACTTTATTAGAGGGATCACTTGTTTATGGGTACTTGTGAGTCAACACAGATTATAGTATCTTGCAGCTTTTTTAGAGTCAAATTGTTTTTGAAACTGGTATAAATTTTCTGATTTTTATTTCCTCTTTTCAATTTTCCTCATCTCTATTTAGAGAATCAGAAACTAGTCAATTCCACCTATAGAAGAGGTCACGCCACAGCAAAATTGTAAGCTTTATTTTCTCTCCTCCAGACATCTCTTTCTTCCTCTGGGTGCCTTTTTGCTTTTTCTGTTTTGTTTTTGTTTTGAGACAGGGTCTCAATCTGTCGTGCAGGCTAGAGTGCAATGGCACAGTCATAGATCACTACAGCCTTGATCTCATGGGGCCAAGCAATCCTCCCACCTCAGCCTCCAGAGTAACTGAGACTATAAGCAGGTGCCAGTTGCACCTAACTACACATTTTTTTAAGAGATGGAGTCTCCCTATATTGCCCAGGCTGATCTCAAACTTTTCCTGGGCTCAAATAATCCCCTTGCCTTGGCCTCCTGAACTGCTGGTATTATAGGTGCGAGTGAGCCACCATGTCCGGCCCCTTCCTTTTCTTTGATTCAAATTGAGGTGCCTAAGTCAACTGACATTTGTTGTTACTTTCTCTACGGCCGCTTATATCTTTACACCTCAGGATGTGGCTTTCTGTATTTGTCAACTTGTCAGTCAACTGGCCTAATAAAATCATGTATGCTAATGAAGGCCTGACCTGTCACTTGTGGGGCTTTCTGCTTCCACTTGCATCCACTAATCAAGAATCAAATGGTTCTGCTTTTGGAACAGATAAGAAGGAAGAACAGTACTTTGGGAAACGGGAGCTTGAATCACATTCTGCAAACTGTTACCTTCACAGCCCAGAAGCAGGCGACTGTAGCAATAGCCAAAAAGCTCTGGTCAGGCCAGCGCAACACAGGAGCTGGAAGCCTGGCCCAGCCCTTGGAACTGGAGCAGGGGACAGAAGAATAGCCCCAGCAACTCTGAATGCAGAAAAGAAAAGCACTGTTTCTCATTTCTTTCTCTCGGACCTAGAAAATGCATGTTTGGTATCTGCTTGCCAAAAGAAGCTTGGAATTTATGTTGCTAGTCTTGAGTTTTGACGTCTCAAAGGATGTGACAGGAATGTTACGTGGATTGAGTGCATGTGTGTGGTTGATTTTCAGATGACAACTGTGGGCTAGTTAAGACTTTCTGGTTTTGTGATGTGTGATCCTGTTGTCATTTTTGTTTGGGTTTGATTTTTAATAAGTGGAAAAAGTGGAGGAGAGCCTGGGTAGGAGGGAGATTCAGGGAAAGGCAATCAAAACAATCCTGGAAACTCCCCTAATGTTCAAGGATTTCAAAGCACATGACCACGGAGGGTTGGTAGGTGAGGAATGAAGGGAGATTTTCCTGTGAATCACGGATTTCCTTGTTATCACAACAACCCTTCCTGTCAGCAACAACAGTACATTCAGGGTGGGGTTGAAGAGTGAGGTCCTGAACATGAGAGAACCCAGCTTAGTCATGAAAAAACAATTCCAACTGTTTAGTACAGCAAAGATCATTCTGGAAGAATTCAGAATATAGCGTGTCCAGAGTTGGCCAAAAGACTTCTGAAGAAGTTTTAAATTTTGATATTCAAATCATTCCTGCCTTTTGTAAAAATGAAGCCCACTTACTAATCTCTTGTAATGCCATTATGTTAGGTACCAAAACAGGTGTAAAACAAACACAAAGCATCTCTGCTGCCCTGAAAGAGTTTAGACCTTCTGGTGGGTTGCGTGGGAGCTGATGGAGAACTGAGGTTTGATGACTTGAGTAGACACCATTGAAAGTCACTGCATCATGGCCAGGCCCAGTAGCTTACGCTCGTAATCCAAGCACTTTGGGAAGCTGAGGTGGGCAGATCACAAGGTCAGGAGTTCAATACCAGCCTGGGCAACATGGTAAAACCCTGTCTCTACTAAAAATACAAAAAAAAAAAAAAAAAAAATAGCCACGTGTGATGGCAGTTGCCTGTAATCACAGCTACTTGGGAGGCTGAAGCAGGAGAATCACTTGAACCCGGGAGGCAGAGGTTATAGTGAGCTGAGACCATGCCACTGCACTCCAGCCTGGGCAACAGAGGGAGACTCCGTCTCAAAAAAAAAAAAGTCACTGCATCTAACTTCCTCTCTGCAGCCCCCATTGAATGAGGGTCCATGCAAAGCCATGCCCCCCAGCCTGTGCACTCAATTGGCTGATCCTCCAGTTTGCTTTCTTAGCAGAGTAGGACGTGATAGTTCAGCCATCACTACGCACAGCCAGTCTTACGTGCATTCACCGGCCTTGATGACAAAATAATGCTGGGAGGCCTTCTTGTCCAAAAATGTTGCCCTTGACCTGTTCAGCGTTTGAGGCACTACAATTACAGAATTATTCCTGCATATACAGCATGATGAAGCAGAAAAAACTTGGACTCTGGTGTCAGCAGACTCAAGTTCAAATCTCAGCTCTTCTGCTGACCATGGACTTTGGTATGTTACTTCACTTGCAAACCTCTGTCTCCACATCTGTTAAAAAGGGATACACAGCTGAGCATAGTGGCTCACATCTGTAATCCCAGCACATTGAAAAGCCGAGACAGGCGGATCCTTGAGCTCAGGAGTTCAAGACCAGCCTGGCCAACATGGCAAAACCCCATCTCTGCTAGAAATACAAAAATTAGCTGGGTGTGGTGGTGGGTGACATAATCCCAGCTCCTTGGAAGGCTGAGACATGAGAATTGCTTGAGTCCAGAAGGTGGAGGTTGTAGTGAGCAAAGATGGTGCCCCTGCACTCCAGCCTGGGTGACAGAGTGAGACTCTGTCTAAAGAAAAAGGGCAGGGGTGGGGGGCAGATATATGTGAAACCTGTGAGAAAATAGGAATTTGTTACATATTATTTCCGTCCTCACTTTTCAGAGTGTAATAGTGTAAAGACTCCAGATTTGAGTAACAGCCTCAGCTCTTACCGTCTAGCAAACTGAATGCCTCTGTGGTGAAGTTAATTAACCTTCAGCTTTTATCCAGAATATTGGTGGTCTCTAACCACTCAAGGATGAAATGCTTTTGGCAAAGGTTTCTCTCTCATGTTTTTTTGCTTGCTCTCATAATCTCACTTCTTTAGACCATATAAGAGTAAGGACTATATCTTATTTATTTTTGTATTTCTTATGCCTGGCACAGAAGGTAATCAATAAATGTCTGTTACATGAATGAACATGAACAGATTCTCCAGGGAGAGCAGAACAAGAGAGGTAATGATGGGTAGAAGGGGAAAGTACCCCGGGACGACGAAGAGGGCCCCAAAGCAAAGCAAAACAACTTTTTTTTGCCTAATTTGTAACTTTATCCAGAATCAGAACTGCTGCTGCTGCTTTAGAAAGTAGATAAATTGCCTAGGCCTGGTGGCTCACACCTTGTGAGGGTTAATACTGAGTGTCACCTTGACTGGATTGAAGGATGCAAAACATTGATGTTGGGTGTGTCTGTGAGGGTGTGGCCAAAGGAGATTAACATTTGAGTCAGTGAGCTGGGAAAGGCGGACTCGCCCTTAACCTGGGTGGGCACCATCTAATCAGCTGCTAGCAAATATAAAGCAAGCAGAAAAGAGTAAAAAGGAAAGACTGGTCTAGCCTCCCAGCCTGCGTCTCTCCCGTGCTGAACGCTTCCTGTCCTTGCACATCAGACTCCAAGTTCTTCAGTTTGGGGACTCGAACTGGCTCCCCTTGCTCCTCAAGCTTGCAGACAGCCTATTTTGGGACCATGTAATCCTGTAAGTTAATATTTAATAAACTCCCCTCTGGATATATAGATATCCTATTCTGTCACCCTAGAGAACCCTTACTAATACACACCTATAATCCCAACACTTTGGGAGGCTGAGGTGGGAGGCTCACTTGAGCCCAGGAGTTTGAGATCAGCTGGAGCAGCACAGTGAGATCCCATCAAAAAATGGAAAAATTAGCTAGGCATGGTGGTGTGTGCCTGTAGCCCCAGCTACTCAGGAGGCTGAGGCAAGAGATCTCTTGAGCCCAGGAGGTTGAAGCTTCAGAGAGCTGTGATTCACTCCAGCCTGGGCACCAGAGCAAGAACTTGCTTCTAAAAAAAAAAACTTTTTTAAGTAGATAAATATTCCTTATCCACCACAAGCACAGGTACAGTGAAGATGCTTATAATAATTCTGTGGAACAGGATTAGAAAACTACCTTTTCTTAAAGTGGCTATAGCCATTTTTGCAACTATCTTTCTACTACTTTTAGGAAGGCAGCTACATTTTTTTCAGTCTCTTGACTACATTAAGTATGGAACAAATATGTTACTTTCACACAAATATGGTCTCATGAAAAACTGGGATGAGGCCCTGGAGGGGGTGTGCAGGGCACTTGTCTGTCTCCATGAACTTACCAAATGCTGCGGAGTGCTGTGCTGGTCTATATACCTATCCAGCTTGGGTGGTACCCTATGCTCAGTGCCTACACTTTGTTCTATTTTTTTTTTTTATGTTACTAAGAAACCTTAACATGACATCTACCCTCCTAACAATTTGTTTTTTTTTAAGATGGAATCTCACTCTGTCACCGAGGCTGGAGTGCAATGGCGCCATCTCAGCTCTCTGAAACCTCTGCCTCCCAGGTTCAAGCAATTGTCATGCCTCAGTCTCCAAAGTAGCTGGGACTACAGGTACACACTGCTATGCCTGGCTAATTTTTTGTATTTTAGCAGAGGTGGAGTTTCACTGCGTTGCCCAGGCTGGTCGCCAACTCCTGAGCTCAGGTAGTCCACCCACCTCGGCCTCCCAATATGCTGGGATTACAGGTGTGAGCCACCATGCCCAGCCCCTAACAAAATTGTCAGTACACAGTATTATTAAGGAGAGGCACAGTGTTGTACAGATCTCCAGAATGCTTTCATCTGGCGTAACTGAAACTTTATACCTGTGGAAGAGCAAGTCTCCCATTTCCCCTTTCCCCTACCTGCTGGCAACTGGCAATGACCATTCTACTCTCTGCTTCCATGACTTCGACTATTGTAGATACCTCAGATACGTGGAATCATGCAGTATTTGTCCTTCTGTGACTGGCTTCTTTCACTCAGCACAATGTCCTCAGAGTTCATCCATGTTGTCACACACAGTAGGGTTTTCTTCTTTTTTAAGGCTGAATACTGTTCTTCTGTATGTACACACATTTTCTTAATCCACTCACATATCAACAGACATGTAGGTTCTTTCTACATCTTCACTGTCGTAAATAGTTCTGCAATAAATATGGGAAAGCTAATATCTCTTCAAGATCCTGATTTTAATTCTTTCGGATAAAAACCCAGTAGCAGGATTGATAGATCATGTAAGAGTTCTATTTTTAATTTGTTGAAGAACCTCTATGCAGTTTTCCATAGCAGATGCACTATTTTACATTCCTGCCAACAGTGTACAAGGGCTCCTGTTTCTCCACATCCTCACCAACATGTGTGATCCCTTTTTCTTTTCCTTTTTTTTTTTTTTCCTGCCTCAGGTTTATTTGTACAAATAGCACAGGAGGACCCCAGCCCCATGCAAAAGGCAGTCCGGGGGGGTCACACCCAGGCCGTCTGTCCTCATGTTGGCAGACAGATCTCTACTCTAAAGCCTTTGCAGGTGCCTGAGCATCTTTGAGAGCCTGAGCTGTAACTGAAGCTGGAACTGCAGCCTGGGCCTTGGTTTGATCCTTGGCCTTGGTCTTTGGCCGGCACAGCCTCAGCCCCTTGGCAATGTGGGCATGAGCATGCTTCCCAAGCTGAGGGCAGGCAATAGAGCCAAGTCGATGGAGCTCGCAGCTGACACCCTTTGGGATCTTGGGCTTAACCTCCTTGGGCTTTACGAGGGCCTTGATGGCCTCGGCACGTGCACTCCTGGCCTTGGCCTTGTTGGCCTGCACCTTCTCTAGGCCCTTCTTGTTGTGCTTCTTGGCAAAGTGCACATTCCTCAGGAACTTGGGGTCCACCCCCTTAAGAGATTCGTATCTTTGTGATCGGGGTTTCTTGATACCATTTCTGTGCCATTTTCGGGACTGGTTGTGTGTGGTGTGGTTCTTGGACTTGGCCATGTCCGCACCTTAAGCCGCGGCTCCCAAAGCACCTAGAACCTGAAGCCTTTTTTTCTTTTTCAATAATTGTCTCCCTAACAGATGTGAAGTGATCTCTCACTGTGGTTTTTATTTGCATTTTCCTGATGACTATAATGATGAGCGTTATTTTACACACCTGTTCGCCATTTGTTTGCCTTCTTTTGAGAAATGTCTGTTCAGGTCCTTTGCTCATGTTACTTGTTTGCTGTTCTTCCTATTGAGTTGTAGGAGTTCTGTACGTATTTTATATACTAACCTCATATCAGATATGTCGCTTGAAAGTATTTTCTCCCATTCTGTAGGTTGCCTTTTCTCTCTGCTGATTGTTTCCTTTGCCGTGCAGAAGCAGCTTTTCAGTTTGATGTAGTCCCACTTGTCTATTTTTACTTTTGTTGCCTGTGCAAAACACATCATTCTAATAAAGTAGAAAATAAACAGGGCTAGGTGGATGCTTCCTCAACAAGACTCTGTCCAGCTCAACCAACAAGCCAAGATCAACCTTCATAGGAAAACACTAAAAGGATTTCTGTTGAAAACAGGAAAAAAGACAGGTTGTCCTTTGCCACCATTTTTATTTAGCAGTGTTAGAGGTACTAGATAGTACAACTAGACATGAGAAATCATAATGGTTATAAAAACTTGAATGGTAGATATAAAAGTGTCACTATTTGAAGATTAAATGATTCTTGCCCCATAAAACCCAAGTAAATCAACTAAAAAGTTCTTTCAAATAAGAGAAGGAAATAGGGTTGACTAGATATAAAAGTTAATATGCAGAAATCAATAGTCTTTTATATAGGTAATAATCATTTAGAAGATAATAATGTTGCTTTACTTTAAATAATAAACAAAAATAAAAACAAGAATTAAAGATGAAATGTGTAACACCTATATGAAGAAAATCTTAAAACACTAAGATATGTGAGGCCAGGTGAGGTGGCTCATACCTGTGATTCTAGCATTTTGGGAGACCAAGGTGGGTGGATCATTTGAGATCAGGAGTTCAAGACCAGCTTGGCCAACATGGTGAAACCCCGTTTCTACTAAAAACACAAAATTAGCCGGGCGTAGTAGTACATGCCTGTAATCCCAGCTACTTGGGAGGCTGAGGCAGAAGAATTGCTTAAACACAAGAGGGGGAGGTTGCAATAAGCTGAGATTGCATCATTGCACTCCAGCCTGGGCAACAAGAGCAAAAACTCCATCTCAAAAATAAACAAATAAATAAATAAATAAACTCTAAGAGATTTGAAAACAGATTACAAATAGAAAGGCAGACCATGTTCATGGGAAGGAAGATTCGATAACACACACAAAAAATTATAATTCTCTGTTCAAGAGCTTCAAGAGAAATTGACATGATTCTGCCAGTGCTGGGGACACTGGAACTTTAAAGTCCATACCAATCTAGCTGGACATGAATGGCAATAACAGTGAATGACCTGCTCCCTCCATCCCATGGCTGCAGGGCCTCAGTCTGATGGAAGAATTGCAAAGCACAGGCCTTGACATCAGTCTGGCTGACTTTGTATGATTAAAAAAAAATATTGTACAACAGTCCCAGGGTCTATCTCTGCACCACTAATAAATCCAGGAAAGTGAAAGAAATGTAGGGAGGAAAGATAGAGTTGTAGAAGCTAAGGAGATAAACTCTAATCCTAACATTTCACTTAGAAATTGTTGACTTTTTCTCTGAGCCTCAGTTTCCTCTTCTGTAAAACAAAGGTTACAAATGCCTGTCGCTTACTTCACAGGGTTGTAGCGAAGATAAAAATTGAAATGTGAAGATGGAACTTTAGAATTATTTATTATTATTTAGTTTATTATATAAAAACTGAAATGTGAAAATAAAAACTGAAATGTGAAGGTGGAACTTTAAAACTATCATTATTTAGTTTATTATACAAACAAAAGCAATTCATGTTTACTTCATGTTTAACTGGATATCATTAATAACACAGCTCTATCTGCAACCAGTTAAGCCAACCAAGTTCCTTTTCTCATGGAGGACCAGTATGCAATGGCTGCAGACAGCAGCTTTCTTGGTAATATACACAGCCTATTTTGTGGATGGGCTACTCTAAGGGACCCTGGAGACAACCCCATGTATGATCATGTCTCTGACCTTGCACTACCCCAATGTGGGCTCCAAACACGTGTGTGTGGTGCCTTTGGAAAGCCCCGGGCACTGTGGCCGGGGTTCACATTGGCCAAGCCATCATGTCCATCTGCACCAAGACTGCAGAACAAGGAGCATGCAATTGAGGTCCTTTGCAGGGCCAATTTCAAGATCCCTGGCTGCCAGAAAATCCACACCTCAAAGAAATAGGCTTTACTAGCTCAATGCAGATGAATTTGAAGACATGGCGGCTGAGAAGCAGCTCATCCCAGGTGACTGTGGGGTCAAACACACCCCCAGTCGTGGCCCTCTGGACAAGTGACATGCCCTGCATCTACATCATGAGGGCTTCCACTGTGCCACCCCCTGCTATTACCCACCAATAAACTCTACTTCCGAGCCACTTAAAAAAATTAAAATAAACTTACTCCTCAGCTTTGTTTATTTCTTAAGGAACCTCAGGAATAGATTTTCTCTGGAGCAAACCATTCCCAAATTCTTAATGAACCACCAGCTGTGATTTCAAGTAATTACCCAAAAACATTGGCTTTCAACCTCTTCCTCCTCTCCTATTGCCTCCTTCCCTTCTTGCAAAATGCAAAATCGTGTGTAGAAACATGAGTGTGAAACAACTTGAAACACTCATTTATATAAACTATATCTGCTCTTGACTCCCCAGTTGGGGAAGAGCTGCCTGGTCAGCACCAGAGCACAACAGGAGTGAGAAATAAACTTGCATTGCCTTACAGCCCCCAGATTTTCAAGTTTAATTGATTTCCACAACATAGTCTATCCAGTCCTGCATCATACTGAGGCTTGTAAAGGAAGGGGTGGTCAGAGAAGGGAATTACAGAGTTCAACATGTTGTCAAGCATGGCCACATCTACAGGTTGTTGAAGTAGAGTGGAGATAAAGAGAATTGTGATGGGAAATGGGAAGCTATTTTTAATAACTGAAGTCTTTATTAAAGGTCTACGTAACAAATTTCTAGATAAATACCCTTCTCACTAAAGAGCAGAGGGTTTGTTTTTGTTTCTTTGAGACAGGGTCTCACTTCGTCACCCAGGCTGGAGTGCAGAGGCATGACCTCCTAGGTTCAAGCCTCCCAAGTAGCTGGGACTACAGGCACACGCCACTATGCTTAGCTAATTTTTTGTATATTTTGTAGAGACAGAGTTTCGCCATGTGGCCCAGGTTTGTCTCGAACTCCTGAGCTCAAGCGATCTGCCCACCTCGACCTCCCAAAGTGCTAGGATTACAACCATGAGCCACCGCCCAGCCAGGAGTACAGTTGAGATGTGGTAACCATGGAGGGGCAGAGTAACGACAGGTGAGCGGATACAGTTGTGACTCAGTGTGTAAAATCTTTTCTTTGGAAGACTGTCTATTGATGACACCTTACATTTTGAGCATGGCAAAACGATGAATGTAAAATTCAGCCCACTCTTACCACACATAACACACCCAAGATTGGGTGAGCCTATCACGTCGAAGAATAAACAAGATGCAGCAGAGGTCCAGGCTGCCCTTACCGCCCTCATGTGGCTCAGAGAAAGCGTTAGCAATAAACGTCTTCATTTTTAATGAGAAACAGATGAAATATGGAAGGAAATGATGGCATGACTGGATTTCCTGAAAGGTACATTAACAAAGTAATAAAACACAAGGTACCTTTATAAACGGCACTAGTGAGTTTTACATAAATGCCTGCCATGACCTTTTGTGCTTTTGAGCTATTTCAGTTACAGTAACATCAGAGAAGGTGGCCAAAACCATTTCCTGTAAATTCAAACGTTTTCCTATTCATGTGAATCAAGGCATAAAAACCAATGCACACTTCATAGTCAGATATACTCAGAAATGCTATACATAGACACACATATGGAGAAAAAATACACATGCCCTTGTGATCTCATTTGCTTTATAAAATGCTGTATTAAGGGCACCAGTAAATACATGTAGTCTAGGGAAGGAAAGAACAGATTTCATTAGGCAGTTAGAAAATGTAAGTCCCCAAGTTGGCATTCCTAAGCCATACAAGTTGGAATAACTTCATCAAAATTTGTCCTAAATAATTAACAAATCAAACATGTTTTTCCTTAAAAGCTGAAGATTTTGCAATATTGAATAACCATTTTATTACTATTAAAATTCATGGACCCCTCTAGTATATTTTAAAGTTTTAATCCTAAATTGTTTAACTCCTAGAAATAAGGGAAACAATATTATTCTATCCCACATTCTCAAAAAAAAAAAAATTCTTCATCTCACTTTGGTGACCTGATTGCTATCAAGAAAAGCAATTTCCTTTACCATTTTAGTCCACTGCAAAAAGCTTTTCCTGTACTTTATCTTGGATATGTATCATGGTGTTGCCCCAGTACCCATGTGGGAATTGCCGGCAGGCAAGGCCTAGGCGAGACAGCTAGGAAATAGGAAGAGAATGAATGTTTTAGGAACTTGGGCCTTAATGAGGGATGCACATCAGAGTAACATGAAAAGCCATTTCAAAATATAGATGTTCCATGAAAGAGCTACATATGCATAGCAATTCCCCACACAGAAGGAGCTGAGAAACCAAGGAATGAGGCAGACAAATTCAGTTTGTTGTTACATTGTTATTTTATTGTGGAATTTACAGACAGATGCCTGGTCTTGGGTGGCCTCAAGATAGGTAGATCTCTGCACTGTGACCCTCCAACCCAAGAGCTCTGTATCATCGGGAAATGGAATAATGTTTCAGAGGGAATGTGTAGGAATTTGCCTAAGAGCAGGATTTACAGTAACTATGAGTTCCTATCTAAGGGTAGGATTTATGAAAAGTACATGCTCAACAACAAACAGTAGATAAACTAGAAATATTAGAAGCATTCCTAGAACAGGGGTTCATCAGAAGCCAACATGGTGGATTAGCTTCCAAGATGAAGTTCCTTTGGCTTCCACAATAGGTCTGGGGCTCATCCCCCAGGATTCTAATTCCCTACAAATGTCACTGGTGGTCACGGGCTTCTTTTTCACAGTGGCCATCAGAACACTGGGGGCTTGGTTCGCGCCCTGCTCCCCGAGTCAGGCGTGTACAAGCTGTGGTCCAGCGTGTGGCCTGTATGCTACTCTCACTCCTGGCTCACCTTGCTTTCCTTCCCATATTTTCCATTTGCCTATTTTCTTACTTAGTTTCAGTTTAATCTTGCTAAATTGGCTGGGTGCGGTGGTGCATGCCTGTAACCCCAGCACTTTAGAAGCAGCCTTGAATTCTTTTTTACAATATGGAGAATTCTTTAGAAGCTGCTTTAGAAGTAGCCTTGAATTCTTTTTTACATTGTGGAGAATAAGTCAATCAGTAAATATAATGGGACAGGACAGAGTTTTCTTTTTCGTTTTTTTTTTTTTCTTTTTTTTTTTTTTAGACTGAGTCTCATTCTGTTGCTCAGGCTGGAGTGCAGTGGTGCAAATCAGCTTACTGCAACCTCCGCCTCCCAGATTCAAGTGATTCTTCTGCCTCAGCCTCCTGAGTAGCTAGGATTACAGGCATGCACCACCACGCCCAGCTAATTTTTGTATTTTTAGTAGAGACGGGGTTTCACCATGTTGGTCGGGCTAGTCTCAAACTCCTGACCTCGTGATCCACCCACCTCAGCCTCCCAAAGTGCTGGGATTACAAGTGTGAGCCTGAATTCTTTTGTACAATGTGGAGAATAAGTCAATGAGTGAATAATAATGGGACAGGCCAGATTTTTCCATAAAGGAATGTTCTATCCTTTCCAGGACCTTTTTCTTTCCCTGCAGAATCCCAGTGCTGTGCTATTCTCTCCTGACCTCATCAACCTAGTCTCAAAACCATCATTTACAGTCAGAATAAACTTAAATCAATGTGTTACCATTCTGAGAGGTATCTGCCTGTTATAGCAAAATAAGATGTACTGCATCTTAAAACAATTTCAGATATCAAGGAAGCAGACAAAAGTAGAGGAAGTAATCACAGACAACTGTCTTCCCAATACTGCAAGTATTATACCACTCACCTAGGATTATTTCTGCTTGGGACATTTGAAAGGAAAGTTGAATGGTTTTAATAACAATGTTACTGCTTTTAAACTTAAAAAATTTTTTTTAGAGACGGGGTCTTGCTGTGTCACCTAGGCTGGAGTGTAGTGCAATGGCTTCACCATAGTTCACTGCGGCCCCAGACTCCCAGGCTCAAGCGTTTTTCCCACCTCAGCTTCCTGAGGTAGCTGAGACTACAGGCGCACACCACCGCGCCTGTCTAATTTTTTTAATTATTTTTTTGTACAGATGGGGTCTCACCATGTTGTCCAGGCTGGTCTCCAATTCCTGAGCTCAAGTGATCCTCCTGCCTTTGCCACCGAGGTGCTAGGATTACAGGCATGTGCCACCACACCCAGCCAGTTTATTGCTTTATCGATAGACTTCTGTGAGTCATGTGAATAACCAAATGAATAAAGATGACGAAGAAAGATTACTGTGAGAAAACTGAAAGATTATTTGGAGAGAGATAAGTAGGCACTGACTGTCCGTTAATGTAGACGGGAGATAGAAGAGATCCAAAATATTAATGGAGAAAAGGTTAAACAAGAATGTCTTGACTATTGTGAGTCCAGACTGAGAGATGGAGGATGAACTTTAAATCACAGGGCATACACGTAAAAGCAGGGGTTGTTGTGGGGTTGCTCTGCATTTTGGAGAGAATTTTGCCCTCTATGTTTGGACTCCCCTGTGTGGACTCAGTATCAAGGCTGCTGTGAGGGGTTGAATTGTGTCTCCCCAAAAAGATATGTTGAAGCTCGAACTTCCAGCACATGTGAACATGGACTTGTTAGATTGCAGATATAATCAAGTTAAAAAATGAGGTCCTCCTGGATTGCGGGGGTCCTCCTCCAGTGTAAAAGGGGTTTCCTAGGGTTATTCAGGGCACAACCTGTACAGTGGAATGAGGTGACCCTGGGAGCAGTACTGCAGATGCTCAAGTGAGGTATTGTTGGCAGCGTTTATTTACTGATTTATTTAGAGACAGAGCTTAGCTCTGTCACCCAGGCTGGAGTGCAATGGCGCGATCTCAGCTCACTGCAGTCTCTGTCTCCTGAGTTCAAGTGATTCTCCTGCCTCAGCCTCTTGAGTAACTGGGATTACAGGCACCTGCCACCATGCCTGGCTCATTTTTTTTTTGTATTTTTATTAGAGAAGGAGTTTCCTCATGTTGGCCAGGCTGGTCTCAAACTCCTGGCCTCAAGTGATTGCCCCCCCACCCCCACCCTCAGCATCCCAAAGTGCTGGGATTACAGACATGAGCCACCGCACCCAGAGTTGGAAGTATTTAAAGGGAAGAAGTTAGAGTTCTTGTTTAAAAGAAAAGGATGACCCTTCCTGGAGAGAATATAAAATATGGATGGTTTAGTTTGTATCACTCAGGCCACTGACCTAAGATGACTTAATAACTATTCATGGGGCTGGGCATGGTGGTTCACACCTGTAATCCCAGCACTTTAGGAGGCCAAGGCAGGCGGATCACCTGAGGTCAGGAGTTCAAGACCAGCCTGACCAACATGGAGAAACTCTACTAAACTCTACTAAAAATACAAAATTACCCAGGTGTGGTGGTGGACACCGTAATCCCAGGTACTCAGGAGGCTGAGGCAGGTGAATCACTTGAACCTGGGAGGTGGAGGTTGTGGTGAGTTGAGATCGCACCACTGTACTCCAGCCTGGGCAATGAGAGCCAAACTCCATCTCGAAAAAAAAAATTATTTATGGGACATACACTTATATATCTGTACATTTATACATATACATATAAATCTATATACATGTAAACTCTTTTTCACAATGGCCATCGGAACATGGGGAGACAGGTTCTGATATATATGGACTGGATTTTTCAATAAAATAAAATTGTTTTATTGTACAAATTTTTCTTATGGTTGATTTTTTTTTCCTTTGTAGATACATATTTTAGTTCATTCAAACTAGATTTAAATGAACTTTTACAAGAGACAGTGTGGAAGTGGAGATTTGAGAAAAGGCAAAATAAATAAATAAGAGAAAGAGAGAACTTGCTATTAATAAACCTGCCAAGAAAGGAAATGAGATTTCGGAAATATGCTGCATGTGGTATAAAATCCAAGATTTTCTTAAAAGGAGGGCATTGTTCCCCAGAGTACTAAAGTGATCATTTTATCATGCTTCAAATGTATTTAAGACCTAAAGAGACAGTGTGCCTTCCCTTTCAGCTATAAAAAAATCCAAAAGAAGAAACGCACCACACCTGCTTGTCTAAAACATTCATGGCCTAAACTTGCTCCAGACCTCCCACGTGCTACACCTTCAGTTATTTTCTGCCCCCTAGGCAGGATGGGGAGATCATACATTTACCTACTGTTTCCCAAAAGATTTGACATTTCACAGATTAAATGGCTTATGATCCCAAAAGTTTAGAATTAAAACAAAATTCTCATAAAAGAAAAGTATAGGTAAAAGAGTAAGAGGAGATGGAGAGGGTGATCTAGCAGGTTAGAAGCCCTGAAGTCTGATGCTATTTCTGGTTCTCTTGGAGAATAAACCCCATGGTAGCCTACCAGTCTCCTGGTGAGGCTTTAACCAAGTCTCAACAGAAAGAACCAGGACTTTATTGAGGGTGTCCAGCCCCAACTTCAGTTATGTGGAGCTCTATAGTAAGCACAGGGTCTGAAAGGAGAATCATTAAACACCTTCTATATATTAGACACTAAAACTGAAAACTCAGCCTGCAGGGTAGCTCATGCCTGTAATCACAGCAATTTGGCAAGTGGAGGCAGAAGGATCGCTTGATCCCAGGAGTTGGAGGTGACAGTGAGCCATGATCAGGCCACTGCACTCCAGCCTGGGTGACAGAGTGAGACTCTGTCTCAAAAAATAATAATAATAAATAAATAATAAAAATAGGCCAAGTGCAGTGGGTCATGTCTGTAATCCCAGCACTTTGGGAGACTGAGGTGGGCGGATCGCTTGAGCTCAGGAATTCAAGGCCAGCCTGGGTAGCGTGGTGAAGCCCCGTCTCTACAAAACATACAAAAATTAATTGGGCATGGTGGCATATGCCTGTGGTCCCAGGTATTTGGGAGGCTGAGGTGGAAGGATCACTTGAACCCGGGAGGCAGAGGTTACAGGGAGCTGTGATTATGCCACTGCACTCCAGCCTGGGTGATGGAGTGAGACCCAGTGTCAAAATAAATAAATAAATAAATAAATAAAAAGAAAGAAAGAGACAAAGAAATACAAACTAAAGTAGAGCACATCTTTCCCTTTGGGAGTTAAATTATATGCCATATGCCCTTGGGCAATACCAAACCTCTATTGGCCTCATGTATAAAATGGGGATTGTTAATAATCTCATCTCAAGGATAAAGTTCCTGGGGAAGGTGGTAGGTTTCCCTTAAAGGTTAGCCTTCCTCTCCCACTTCAAGATGTGACTTGAGGATGGCTTCCTGACCCCAAACCCTCTCTGAGAGTACTACCACCTCATGGTAGTGTACTTAATAATGGATTTAGATTGTTGGATGTGAAAAAACAAGATCATGTTAAAAATAGTGTTATAAATCTGATTATATTCATTTAGTCTCTAGTAGAAAACTTGCTACTGATTGGTTCATTTTTTCCACTCCTGGTTATTATTCAGTCCTTAATTCTTCTTTTGTTATTGTGGTAAAATATTCGTAATACAAAACTTACTATTTTGAATGTGCAGTGCAGTAGCATTAAGCACAATCACAAGGCCAGTCACGGTGGTTCACACCTGTAATCCCAGCACTTGTGGGAGGCCAAGGTGGTGGGTCACCTGAGGTCAGGAGTTCAAGACCAGCCTGACCAACATGGTGAAACCCCAACTCTACTAAAAACACAAAAATTAGCCAGGCATGGTGGTGGATACCTGTAATCCCAGCTACTCAGGAGGCTGAGGCAGGTGAATCACTTGAACCCCAGAAGCAGAGGTTGCAGTGAGCTGAGATTGTGCCATTGTACTCCAGCCTGGGGGACAGAATGAGACACCATCTCAGGGGGAAAAAAAGTAAGAAAGAAGGACCAGAAGCAAGGATTGAAGAAGGAGGAGGAGGAGGAGGAGGAAGAGGAGGAGGAGGAGAGAAGGGGGAGAAGGGGGGAGGTGGAGAAGAAGGGAGGGGGAGAGGAGGAGAGGGAGGAGAAAGGGCAGAAGAAAAAGAACCAGAAGCATGGATGGAAGAAGGAGGAGGAGGAGGAGGAGGCGAAGCAGCAGCAATGCAAGGGGAAGAGGAGGAGGAGGAGGAAGAGGAGGAGAAGGAGGAAGGAAGAAGGAAGAAAGAAAAGGGAGGAGGAAGGAGGAAGAAGAAGAAGAAAACTGAGGGAAGTATACATCTTACAGGTCAAAAGACAGTGTGCTATCAGCACAAGGATGGGTCTCTAGACCAGCAGAACTAAACAGAGTGAAGAAACAGATCCAAACATATATGGCCACCCGACTCTTCTGTAATTCACTGAAGGATGGTCTTGGAATAAATGATACTGAGGCATTTGGATATTCAAACAAAAATAACCTTGCCTCCATCTCATGTCACACACAAAAATTATATTGTAATAGATCATGGACCTAAGCAATCAAATTTCTAGAAGGAAACATGAGTGAGTAGAGTATCTTTGTGACCTTAAGACAGGAAAATATTTCTTAAACAAAACACAAAAAGAATTAGCCATCAAGATTGATACATTGTTAGAACATGTGGGAAAGGGGGTAAAAAAGATTGAGAAATTGTCCATCATTAAAACTGAGCGTGAGATAGGAAGACACAGACTGAAAGAATAGATATTTGCACTATATACAACTGACAATGGGTTCATATCTAGAATATGTTAAGAACTCCTATAATAAATAAGAAAAAGACAGTTAATCACATTTTTAAATGGTTAAAAGACTTAATCAGACACTTTAATCAAAGAGGATGTTAAAATAACACACAGATGAAAAGCTGCCAACGCCCATTAGTCACCACAGAAATTCAAATTAAAACTACAACTCAGTATCTTTTATCTACTAACAGGATGGTTACAACTTTAAAAGACTGACAATTGGCTTGGAGTGAGGGCTCACCCCTGTAATCCCAGCACTCTGGGAGGCAGAGGCAGAAGGATCACCTGAGGTCAGCAGATCAAGACCAGCCTGGCCAACATGGTGAAACCCCATCTCTACTAAAAATACAAAAACTAGCTGGGTGTGGTGGTGTGCGCCTATGATCCCAGCTATTTGAGAGGCTGAGGCAGCAGAATCCCTTGAACCCGGGAGGCGGAGATTGCAGTGAGCCAAGATCGCGCCATTGCACTCCAGCCTGGGCAACGAGAGCAAAACTCCATCTCAAAAAAAAAAAAAAAAAAGACTGACAGTAACAAATTTTGGTAAGAACATTAGGCATCTGGAGTTCTCTTAAACAGTTCTTGGAAGCATAGGTAGGTACAACCAGTTTGGAAAATGCTTGGTAGTACTTTCTAAAGCCAAAGCTACATATCCCTTCTGACCCAACAATTTCACTTCCAAATATAAACAGAGCGGCAAGGAGTGCATCTGTCCACCAAGAGACATGCACAGGAAAGTTCATGGAAGCTTTATTTAAACGAGCCTAAAACTGGAAACAACTCAAATGTCTACCAAGAGTAAAAATGATAAATTGTGAAATAGTAATACAAAGAATTTGTGGTATCTTCTGCACTGTCAGGAAAAAGAACTAAGAATCTCACAGACATAATGTTGAATGAAAAAAGTCAAAAGTAAAAGAGTGTATACTGTATGATTTTACTTAACTAAAGCTTAAAATCAGGCAAAACTAATGAAAGGTGATAAGCATGAGAATAATGGCTCCATTCGTGGAATGTTAAATGAGAAGGCAGGGAAGGAGCCCTCTGAGGTCCTGGCCATGTTCCAGATTTTGATCTTCACACTAGTTAGAAAGTTATATGCATTTATGAAATTGTATTATATGTAAAATTCACACTTAAGATTCGTGCCCCTTTTCTCTATGTAAGTTACACTTCCAATTTAAAAGCAACCATTAAATCACAATTTTTTTTTTTTTTTTTTTTTTTTTTTTACTTTTGTGACAGGGTCTTGCTCTGTCACCCAGGGCGAAATGCAGGAGAAGGAGGAGGAGGCAGGAACATGGCTCACCGCAGCCTCAAACTCCTGGACTCAGGACATCCTCCCACCTCAGAATACCGTGTAGCTGGGACCATAGGCACACACTGCCATGCCTGGCTAACTTTTTCATTGTATTGTGGAGACTGGGTCTCACTATCTTGCAAAGGCTGGTCTTGAACTCCTGGGCTTAAGTGATCCTCCCACCTGGGCCTCTCAAAGTGCTGTGATTACAGATGTGAGCCCCCACGCCCAGTCAGCAAACTTTTTATTGAATGTCAGACATTCTATAGGAAAATCGCATGGGCTCTGGATGATGCTATCTTCTATCCCTCAGGAAGCAAAGTGCAAACAGAAGGTGAAGCTCATCTCAGTGACCCACCCTTACCTCTGATGGTCTTCCCTTGAGTCCTTACTACCTCTATGCCTTCCAGCAGATGTTTTTGGTATTATATCTGGTTTTTCTAGATTTCCTTGATGGAAGCATGGTCTGCTATAAACTATACCCTTCTAGCCAAAATCAGAAATCTTTTCATTAAAGTATAAATATTAGGCTGGGCACAGTGGCTCATGTCTGTAATCTCAGCATTTTGGGAGGGCGAGGCAGATGAATTACTCGAGCCCAGGAGTTAGAGACCAACCTGGACAACATAGTAAAACCCTGTCTCCACAAAAAATACAAAAATTGGCTGGGCATGCCAGCTACTCAGGAGGCTGAGGTGGCAGGATTGCTTGAGCACAGAAGGTAAGGCTGCAGTGAGCTGTGATCACACCACTGCCCTCCAGCCTGAGAGTGAGACCCTGTCTCAAAAAAAAAAAAAAAAAAAGGAAGACATTAAAGACATAGTAATGCTCACAGAAGTTATGTTTTTAACATCGGCATTTCAAGAGTTAAATGCAGATGGCAGCAGTTCTGAGGAAGAGAGGAAGTGCTAATAGCCTGATTTTATAAAGTGGTCTGTGATGATTCTAGAAATAAAAGTACAAGCAAGTTGCAAACAGGCTAAACCGGCACAATCCATGGGATGTGATCCAAATATGCTTTGCTTTATTTTTCCATTACTCCTTGCAAGTGTCTTCAGTGTTGTTCCACTTCTCCTTCTCCAGATGACATCTTGGACTAAACCCATGACATTTCTGCTCCCTGCCAGGTAATAGACATACCACTGTCATAACTGCCCAACAGGTTCTGGCAGATGCCTAAAACTGTCTGTTTCTTTCTTGGTACTTGCAGAGGCCAACCTATGAGCGTCTCTCCTGGTGAAACACCTGTGATGGGAGTGGTGGCTCACTTTCAGCTACCTCTCTCTACTCAACCCTTGGTTCTCTAGCAACCCACTCAACAAGGAGGCTGATTATTTGCATCCATCACCTTCCTAGTCTGTCCTCTTAGGCAGGACTTTAAGTGGCTCCAGAGTTCGCTCTGCCATGCGGTCTATATCTGGTCCATTGGAAACACCCATGCAGAGAACGCAGTTATCTCTCAGTGGAACAGCCACCCTGTCATATTCCACCTTCCAAGCTGCTTCCTGGCTCACCATCTAACCTTTGGTGTCCTTCAGACTTCCTAGCATAGAAATTGATACTAGTCCACTCTGTCCCTCAAATCCCTGGGGATACATTGGGAGCTCCCCCGCCCCCGCCATTTGGTCCCGAGAAAGTTCTCTTATGCCTATTTTGAGGAAATGAGGCAGGTGATCTCTGCCTCAGTCCCTTGGTGGAATATGTGGATGAGGCTCACAGTCAACCTTCTC
Organism: Cheracebus regulus; assembly: GCA_963574635.1. Taxonomy (NCBI): domain Eukaryota; kingdom Metazoa; phylum Chordata; class Mammalia; order Primates; family Pitheciidae; genus Cheracebus; species Cheracebus regulus. Next base: position 39,562 of record CAUYQU010034304.1, on the reverse strand, counting down.
CAAAGAAAGCTTCCTCGCACAACGCTCTCATCCACTCCACTCCAGCGCTTTTATATTCTCCATGAAGTACTGGGTGAGGAGCTTGAGAGTCATTAAACCAAGTGTTGACTGTTTCCTTTGTAATCTGCATACGGGACTTGGCTTCACATCCATTTTGGCATCTATCTTATTGGCCCCTTGGTCAAAATGAGGACAGGAATCATTCTACTTTCCCTACTGTTACAAGTACATTGCTTCGGGTTATGATTATGGTAAACAGAACAACCAAAGGTCTCAAATGCAGATGCATACCATGGCAGGCAGCTAAAGCCAGGCATGAAACACACTTTGACATGAGAAAGACTATTAGACTTGCTCTGTCAATTTTAATCCTCCCACATGGTATGGGGAAATATTATGTTTGCTATAAGAAAAGAAAGAGATCAGTGATGAGAAATGGCAATTTACACTCAGCCTCAGCACTGAAGAGCAATAAGAAGTGGGGGCATCTGGGGAAAACTGGAAACCTGAGTGACTGACAGTTGTTATTCGGCTCAGATCAACAGCTGCCATAAAATAATGCAAACCTAGTTTAAATATTTGATTATTTTTCAAGACAAGTAGGAAAATCCACATTTTTATATTTAACTTGATCTTTTAAATGTTGGCTCAAACTTTTTTTCAACAGTGTGCAAGTCAAACAACACTACCCGTTTATGCCCTCTACAAGAGAGACACTAACATAGTGAGCTGAAAGAGGACTTGCAGACCATGTCCTCAACTCAAGGACCACATGGAGCAGCCTGGAGGCCTCCTCCAGCCCCAGCCAATATTCAGTGACTACCATGGCATTTTATCACCAAGCTTTCTACCGCCTCCCACTGCCCCAGCCTCAGTAATCTATCACCATCCTTATGGCTACATCTCTACTCACAAAACCCTCTGAGATAGCCACAGCCACCCCCACTCACACCTCTAGAATACCTTTGTCTCTGTGGGTTCTCCATCCAGATTACACGACCACAAGTTTGTATCCTCCCTTTTGCAGAACCTCTCCCCCATCTTTGAAACAAGAATCATTTGTCTTCAGCTTTCTCCCAACAAAAAGATGGCCCAGAAAGTTGGTCCAGGGATTACTGCTATCCCAGAATGATATAAACTACAAGATTTGTGTTTTAATAAAAATGGCTAGGTTGGGCACTGTGGCTTATGCCTATAATCCCAGCACTTTGGGAGGTGCAGGTGGGCGGATCACTTGACATCAAGAGTTCGAGACCAGCCTGGCCAAAATGGTAAAACCTCATCTCTACTAAAAATACAAAAATTAGCCAGGCGAGGTGGCGGTTGCCTATAATCTCAGCTACTTGGGAGGCTGAGGTAGGGAGAATTGCTTCAACCAGGGAGACGGAGGCTGCAGTGAGCCAAGATCACACTACGGCACTCCAGCCTGGGTGACAGAGCGAGACTCCATCTCCAAAAAAAAAAAAATATATATATATATATATATATATATATATAGCTAACAGTGGTTTGAGTGTTTCACTTCATGCTGGGCATTGTTCTAATCTCTGTGGTTTAGGTACATTTATCTCCATTTTAAGCCAAGGAAACTGAGGCACAGAAAAGTTAACTAACCTGCTCAAAGCAAAGACTTAGTAAGTGGCAAAGTACTTGTGTTGTTTTTGTTGTTGCTGTTGTTTGAGACAGCGTCTCATTCTGTCACCCAGGCTGGAGTACAATGATGCAACCATGGGGCACTGCAGCCCAGCCTTCTTGGACTCAAGAAATTCTCCTGCCTCAGCCTCCTAAGTAGCTGAGACAACAAGCGTGCACCACCATGCCTGGCTAATTTTTCTTTTTTTGTACTTTTGTAGAGATGGGGTTTCACCATGCTGCCAGGCTGGCCTGCAACTGCTGAGTTCAAACGATCCTCCTGCCTTAGCTTCTCAAAGTGTTGAGATTACAAGCGTGAGCCATCATACCTGTCCACAAAACCTTTGTTTTAACCCTGATTCGACTCCAGATCCTGTGCTCTTACTACTAAAATTATATAGTATTTCGATATCAAACAGCACATGAATGCAAAACTATACACCCATAAAATAGGATGCAATCGCCAAAATCTAGTTTTATTGCAACTAGAGAATATTTATCCACAGTGAAAAGAGTTGAACATCATGGACAGGTTTGAATATATTCAATATTTATACTCTTACCTCCCCCCACCATTACAAATTGTCTAAATGGCATTCTGAGCCTTTATGAATTCAATTAAAAAGAATTCCAAGGCCTGCTCGCCAGAGGTCGCTCTCCTAACTGTGGGGTCCAGTTAGTCTTACTACAGAGTAAGACGGCAGAATTGGCCAAGTGATGGCAGCAGCCATCAATGTGACCAGCAGATGGCATTAGAGTCCCATAGATCCTGAGGTTGAGCTTTCGCTAAACAACTTCACTAAGCATACCACATCTGTCGAGGAAGGTTATGCTAAGCTTACTATTTTCATAAATATTTAAATATAACGCTATTTGATTGTCAAGATAGTTTACCCAAAATCATGCACAACTCACCTTATAGGAAAACAAAATAAGTAAGATCCGTTGCTAGAAATAAAGAATGAAGGAAGAAAATAAGAGGATTGATTGACAGGAATAACAACTCAGACTGGATTTTGAGGTTGTTTCTGGATGGCTTTCACCAAAAACCATAGACCCATCTAAGATCTGGGAGACAAGGAGAGGTCGTGGCTTCCAGCGTTTTCCATTGGGCCTCAGCAAGGTGCTCCCTGAGTTTAGTGTCAAGAGAGGTGACCAATATAGACCAAGTTACCTGAAGACTTGGCTATGTTAGAGGAACACCCAGAACACACGTCCATGGCCTTTTCAACCATGTTAGGTGTTGGAGGCCACGTCAGCCCCCAAGGATCCACCCTACAACTTTATAAAGAATTTGTTGTCTGCACATGGTGGCTCACGCCTGTAATCCCAGCACTTTGGGAGGCTAAGGCGGGCAGACTACGAGGTCAAGAGATCAAGACCATCCTGGCCAACATGGTGAAACCCATCTCTACTAAAAATACAAAAATTAACTGGGCGTGGTGGTGCACACCTGTCATTCCAGCTACTCGGGAGGCTGAGGCAGGAGAATCGCTTGAATCTGAGAGGCGGAGGTTGCAATGAACCAAGACTGCACCACTGCACTCCAGCCTGATGGCAGAGCGAGACTCGGTCTAGAAGAAGAAGAAAGAAGAAGAAGAAGAGGAGGAAGAAGAAGAGGAAGAGGAAGAAGAAGGAGGAGGAGGAAAAGGAGGAAGAGGAGGAGGAGGAAGAGGAGGAGAATAATTTTTTAGGCACCAGTTGCTTACTTCAGAGTTCGAGTTCCTACAGTCAGGGAGTCTACTGCAACCCTACCCACAACTTACCTCCAGGACTTTGCTTAATTTCTGTGAAAAGCGATCTCAACTTCTCACTTCACATACAGTTGCAACAGGCATGAGACATTCCTAGACATCAACAACCTTCGGTGCCTCGTATAGCTTACACTATTCTACTTACTGCTCACTTCATAAATACGACATTCCAAGAGCACAAGGCTATCTGGTAAGGATGAGTATGGAGAGAAATATTAACATCTTTCTACTGTGATGATTTAGCTGGAATAACTAAAACTTATATTTCCACTTAGGAAGGCTCTGCTTTTTTTTTCTTTTTCTTTTATTTTTTTATTTTTTATTTTTTTGAGATGGAGTTTAGCTCTTGCTGCCCAGGCTGGAGTGCCAATGGTGCGATCTCCGTTCACCACAACTTCCACCTCCCATGTTCAAGTGATTCTCCCACCTCAGCCTCCTAAGTAGATGGGATTACAGGCACCTGCCACCACACCCGGCTAATTTTGTATTTTTAGTAGAGATGGGGTTTCTTCATGTTAGTCAATCTGGTCTCAAACTCCCGACCTCAAGTGATCCACCTGCCTCGGCTTCCCAGAGTGCTGGGATTACAGGTGTGAGCCACACGCCCAGCCAGCTTTTTGTTTTTTGTTTTTTAAATAGAGATGGAGTGCCACCATGTTGCCCAGGCTGGTCTCCAACTTCTGGGCTCAGGCAATCCTTCGGCCTCTGTGGTAGGATATCAGGTGTGAGCCACCATGCCCGACCTCAAGATTCTACTTTGCCCCAAGTAAAACCTACCCCACTTTATCGGCACTGTAGAGACGGCTGATAAGTGGCACTTCCCTAGAAGGACCAAGTACTGAGAATAACAGTCACTTGCTGGAATGACAACAGAGACCAGCGACAAGTACTTCTTGTATTTTTACTCATTTTACTTTAAAAATTTTTGCTCATTTTAGTTTAAAAAGTATGTCTTCTTAAAGATGTGTATTTTTAAAGTATATTCTTTTAAACATACACTTTTATATCTTGAGACATAAACCAAGAAAGGTGAAAGCATTAAGGAAAACTACATTTTAGGCAGGCTGGGATACTTAGAATAGATCATTCCTAGAGGAGAGATTTAAAGGAATCAGAGAGCTCAACCCAAAAGACAGAGCATATTTCTGGAATTGTCTGTGCATATCTTGAGTGCTTTTGCAGAGGACATCACTTCTTCTTGAACTGTCCTCTCTGCCTCCTTGTTCTGCCTATAAATCCTACTCATCATTTAAAGTTAATTTCATTTTGAGACAGGGTCTCGCTCAGTTGCCCAGGCTGGAGTGCCGTGGCATGATGTCAGCTCACTGCAACCTCCGCCTCCTGGGTTCAAGCGATTCTCCTGCCTCAGTCTCCTGAATAGCTGGAATTACAGATACATGCCACCATACCCAGTTAATTTTTCTATTTTTAGTAGAGACAGGGTTTTGCCATGTTGGCCAGGCTGGTCTTGAACTCCTGACCTCAAGTGATCCACCTGTCTCGGTCTCCCAAAGTGCTGGGATTACAGGCGTGAGCCATCCTGCTGGGTCTAAAGTTAAATTTAAATAGTCCCTCCCCTGCAAAGTATTCTCCAACCTCCTCAACCATGGTCAGAATCAACAGCTCCGACCTCTCTTTGCTCAGTATGTTTTACAAACTGCCATCATTTTAAATGATCTGTCCCATAGTAACAAAAGGAAACAAACTGCCATTATCGAAGAGTTTACCAAATTAAGTCATTGTCAGGCAGGTGACTTGAGGCAGTGGGCATAGGAGCTGCGAACACAGGCTCCAGCAGCTGACCTTGGTGCTGATTCTTGGTTCTCTCACATACCAGCTCTGTGGTCTCGGGTACGTCATTCAACTTTACCCAGCCTCCTCTTCTCATCCATAAAATGGAGGTAACAGATCCAGGGGTGGTGGCTCAGGCCTGTAACCCCAGCGCTTTGGGAGGCTGAGGCTGGAAAACCACCTGAGCCCAGGAGTTCAAGACCAGCCTGGGCAATATAGTGAGACCACATCTCCACAAACATTTTTGAAAATTAGCCAGGCATGGTGGTGTATGACTATGGTCCCAGCTACTTGAGAGGCTGAAGCCGGAAGATTGCTTGAGCCTGGGAGGTCAAGGCTACAGCAAGCTGTGATCATGCCACTGCACTCCAGCCTGGGTGACAGACTGACCCTGTCTCAAAAAAAAAGAAAAAAAATGAAAGTAACAACATTATCTTATTGAGTTGTTGGGATGATTAAATAATATAAAATATAAACAGTCCTCCATAAAAGGTTAGCTTTTTATAGGTTTCCCTACTAGATAGGTTGCTCCTCACCGTATATCAGAATCACCGGGAAGAAGATTTTTAAAAACCAACAAAATAAACTGATGTCCAGGTCCTACCCAACACCTATTTTAAAAGATCATTGAGGCAAGGCGCAATGGCTCACACCTGTTATCCCAGCACTTTGGGAGGCTGAGGTGGGTACATCACCTGTGGTCAGGAGTTCAAGACCAGCCTGACCAATATAGTGAAACCTTGTCTCTACCAAAAATACAAAAATTAGCCAGGCATGGTGGTGAGCGACTGTAATCCCAGCACTTTGGGAGGCCAAGGCAGGCAGATCACCTGAGGTCAGGAGTTCGAGACCAGCCTGGCCAACATGGAGAAATCCTGTCTCTACTAAAAGTACAAAAAATTAGCTGGGCGTGGTGGCACATGCCTGTAATCCCAGCTACTTGGGAGGCTGAGGCAGTTGAATTGCTTGAACTCAGGAGACAGAGGTTACAATGAGCTGAGACGGTGCCATTGCACTCCAGCCTGGCTGACAGAGCAAGACTCTCCCTCAAAAAAAAAAAAAAAAAAAGCTATTCTTAACAAACTGAAGTAGACTAATATATGATTGTGGCTGTTGTCTGTAATGAAATCAAATCCCTCCATATCCCATTCCTATGTGTGCCTTGTTATAAGCTTCTTCATTTTCTTTCCACAGTTACCAGCCAGAGACAGGGACTGACACTTCCTTTTTTGAAAGTGAAAAAGATGTATCAAGTGAAACTCTTTCTACTTTCACTCTTCATTGTCCTTTTGCCTTCTACTTAAGTATGAACTACCAGAATCTAAATTTGGTGAGTATGGTTTCTGTAGAGTTCATAAGGGGGGAATTTTAGAGGGGGGGTAAAGAGCACATTGATACATTTATACAGCAATCAATCTTTTTTTTTTTTTTTAATATATCCTCATTGAACATTGCTGTTCTCACTTGCTTTAGTAATTCAGCGCTTGGGGAAGGCCCTGTCCAGTCTCTACTAGTGATGCATGGGCTTTTCATTCAGTCTCAGGTTTTCTGTTTGTTTGTTTGTTTGTTTTTTGAGACAGAGTCTTGCTCTGTTGCCCAGGCTGGAGTGCAGTGGCGTGATCTTGGCTCACTGCAACCTCTGCCTTCTGGGTTCAAGCAATTATCCTGCCTCAGCCTCCTGAGTAGCTGGGATGGCAGGCACACTCCACCATACCCGGCTAATTTTGTATTTTTAGTAGAGACAGGGTTTCACCATGTTGGTAAGGCTGGTCTTAAACTCCTGACCTCATGATCTGCCCGCTTCCGCCTCCCAAAGTGCTGGGATTACAAGCGTGAGCCACCACGCCAGGCCTGGTCTTGGGCTTAAATTGTACTGACATAACAACCACACACCTCACCACTCTTGAGATCTGGGTGTGTTCAAACTTTTCAAATCCTTCCTGTGGCCATGACCTAGGTTTAACGTATACCATATTTTCTCTTTTTTATTTTTTCTGCGAACAAATCTAGGAGGCTCTGATTCATTTCCTTGTCCCTGGAATTCCTTTATATGTGGTTCAGTCTTCTTTTTCCATTTCTAATTGTCTTAACCTTATCTGACTCTTCTTTTTTCCTCTGCTTTTCTTATAACTCAATTGTAATTTTGCAAATAAAAATTCAAATGTCTTTGAATCTATTTGTGACCACCTATAATGATCAACTCACAAAGTATTGATATGAAGTATTGACTTTTTCATCTACACTAGTAGTCTTCAAACACAGGCATACATACACACAGCAGTAAGGAAAGCTCAGTCTTTTCCATAAATGATGCGAGGTCAGTTGTACAGCCACATGGAAAAATGAAACTTTTCCTATACCTCCCATACTTCCCACCATTCAAAAAAACTCATTCCAGGTAAATTATAATTTATGAAAGAGAAAGCAATAAAGCTCCTGGAAGATAAAATAGAAACATATTCATGACTTTGGAATACGAAAATATCTCTTAAACAGGATTTAGAAGGCACTCTCAATAAAGGAAGTAATTGAGAAATTGCTAAAGAAAAAATAAAAACAAATAAATATTGGAGAGAAGAATGTTTGAGGGCAAAAATAAGGGAAACCTAAAAAAAACTATGAGAAATTGTACTTTATTAACTTTCTGCTTTCCAACAAAACACAATTAAAGTTATGAAAAGATAAACGAAACAGGAGAGGATATTTGCAACTGGTATAATTGAGTAAATACTTATATTTATAATATATGAAGAACCTCTACAAATCAGGCAGACAAGCTAATAGAAAGTGGCCAGCACTTTGGGGAGGCCGAGGTGGGCGGATCATGAGGTCAGGAGATTGAGACCATTCTGGTCAACATGGTGAAACCCCGTCTCTACCAAAAATACAAAAATTAGTCAGGCATGGTGGTGCGTGCTTGTAGTCCCAGCTACTCAGGAGGCTGAGGCAGGAGAATCGCTTGAACCTGGGAGGCGGAGGTTGCAGCGAGCTGACATCGCACCACTGCACTCCAGCCTGGACAACAGAGCAAGACTCTGTCTTGAAAAAGAAAAGAAAAGAAAAAAAGTGCCCAAGAGACTTAAATGATAACTTAATGACCAATAAACATTTGAAAGGGGGTCCAAATTCATTAGTCAATTATAATGCAAATTATAATGGCAATGAAATACCACAACATGTCCAAGGGACAAAATGTAAAGAGTGGACAATAGCATTTTGGGTAAGGATAAGAAGAAATGAGAAATTTCATACACTGGGAGTGTAAGCTGGTAGAACTATATTGAGAAACATTGGCATTATCTGTGAAAGTTGTGTGTATGCATACTCTCTGACCCTATAGCTTAATTTCCTCTGTGTAGTTACCTAACGGAAACACATGCTCACATACACAAAAGACATATACAACATTGGTCTCCAATCTTTTTAGCACCAGGGACCAGTTTAGTGGAATACAATTTTTCCATGGACCTGGGAGGCAGTGTGGTAGGGGATGGTTTCGGGATAAAATTGTTCCACCTCAGATCATCATTCTTTTCTTTTTTTTTTAAAGACGGGGTTTCACCATGTTGGTCAGGCTGGTCTTGAACTCCTGACCTCAGGTGATTCGCCCGCCTTGGCCTCCAAAGTGCTTGGATTACAGGCGTGAGCCACCACGCCCGGCCCATCATTCTTTTCTTTTTTCCCTGAGACAATTTTGCTCTTGTCACTTAGGCTGGAGTGCAATGGCGTGTGATCTTGGTTTACCACAACCTCTGTTTCCCAGATTCAAGCGATTCTCCTGCCTTAGCCTCCTGAGTAGCTGCGATTACACACCCACCACCACACCTGGCTAATTTTGTATTTTAAGTAGAGACCGGGTTTCTCCATGTTGGTCAGGTTTGTCTTGTACTCCCGCTCTCATTTTAGCTGGCCAGCTCAGCCTCCCACAGTGCTGGGATTACAGGCGTGAGCCACCACACCCAGCCCAGATCATCATTCTTATAAGGAGCACACAACCTACATCCCTTGCCTGCACAATTCACAAGAGGGTCACGCTCCTGTAAGAAAGAATGCAATGCCTCCACTGATCTGACAGGAAGCAGAGCTCAGGTGGTAATGCTTGTTGTGTCTGCCACGCACGCCTCCAGTGAAGCCCGGTTCTCAACAGGCCACAGACAGGTACCAGTCTGCAGCCTGGGTGTTGGGGACCCCTGAGAATTTTCAGAACAGCATTACTCACAAGAACCAAACTCTGGGGACAAATGCACATCACCAGTAGAATCAGCAAACAAATTGCAATGTATTTGTACCCTGGAACTCTATACAATGGAAAGAGTCAATTACTGCTACATGCAAAACTCGATTGGATCTCACAAACACAATGCATAGTGTAAATACCAGGCATGCGATAATGTGTATCATACGATTCTCTGTAAATAAAATTCAGAAACAGAATAGAAGACAGAATAGTATACGTTTGGAAGGAAGGGAGCAGAGCATGATTGATGGCCAGCACAGAGCAGGCTTCTGGGGTGCTGTCTGGGCTCTGTGTCTTAAGCAGGTGATGGTGATTGAGGTTGTTCACTTTGAGACAATAGTTTGAGCATTTATGATTTGTGCACTTTTCTCTGTGTACATCATACCATTTATGTTATAGGAAAAAACTGTCTCAGAAAAAAGATAAATATATAAATATTGAAACGGACATAAGGTGGGAGCTGGTAGCAAGGTAAGGAAGAGTCTGTTGAGATCTGTACTGTTAAGATGTCTAACATGCTTTAGTAGAGCCTACTTAAGGGCAGGATTGGTCCTAAGGGCAGTGATATGAGCTTGGGATAAGGTTAAATAGTTGTAGCTGGCTGGGTGCGGAAGCTTATACCTATAATCCTGGAACTTTGAGAGGCTGAAGTGGGAGGATTGCTTGAGCCCAGGAGTTTGAGACCCCTGGGCAACACAGTGAGACCTTGTCTTTACAAAAATCTTTTAAACCAGCCAGGCATGGTGGCACATGCCTGTAGTTTCAGCTACTTGGGAGGCTGCAGTGGGAGGATTCCTTGAGCTCAGAGGTTGAGGTTGAAGTCAGCCATGATCACACCACTGCACTCCAGCCTGAGCCACAAAGCAAGATCCATAAAGCAAGAAAGAGAGAGAGAGAGAAAGAAAAAGACAAAAAAGAGAGAAAGAAAGGAAGGAAGGAAGAAAAGAAGGAAAATTTAAAAAATAGTCATAGCTGTGGCAAAATGAATGCTATAGAAGCTAGGGTATATGCATAGGCTGACCTAAAAATACCCCGAACTTCCTGCCCGATCTGTAAGTTGATATAGAAGATAGGACTTTAAGAACAACCTTCCAGAGAAAGTTGATTAACGATATCCACAGGGCATGACTTATTGAAAATAACTTTATTGCTATCATTTAATGTTTTGCATTAAAGTTAGGCAAAGTTCTGTTTTATCTAGTTTTTCATAGATAATAAATTGTTAAGAGTTAACTTACATAATATTGAGTAGAAGTTGCACTTAATGCAAGTTGTGGATTTGTATTTATAGTGATCTATAAATGTCTAGGTGTCTCCTGAAATAGCTTTATTTCCTTCTTATGACACGAGCTAGTTTTATTTGAACAAAGTGTTCTACGTTTCAAAGTGAACTATAACTCATTTATATGACTTTATTTTTCTTACAATTTCAATCAAGAAATTCTGTTTTCAAAGAATCACATTTTAATAGCCTAATAATGCAATAATATTTTGAATAACCAATTCCTAACCAATCATTATTTTTCCAAAGGTGGATGGTCAGAGAAAGCTGTGTTGTTCCAAAGGCTGAAAGTTTCATGAAATAGCTGGGATTAATCAAATCGGAAATTAAGACGTTTTCATGGTCAGGGGTGATATGTGACTGACTATCCACTTGACTGATTATACTCAATCTTAGAAGCACCTAAACCCACAGAAATGAAGCGGTTAGGAAGCAGCTTTCGGTCAAGTGGTCAAAAATCAACTGGGGACTGGGCATGGTGGCTCATGTCTGTAATCCCAGCACTTTGGGTGGCTGAGGCAGGCGGATCACCTAAGGTCAGGAGTTGGAGAACAGCCTGGCCAACATGGCGAAACCCCATCTCTACTGAAAATACAAAAATTAGCTGGGCGTGGTGGTAGGCGTCTATAATCCCAGCTACTTAGTAGGCTGAGGCAGGAGAGTGGCTTGAACTGAGGGGGCGGAGGTTGCAGTGAGGAAAGAGAGAGAGAGAGAGAAAAGAAAAGAAATACAGCAACAATGGGCCTGCATTGTCATGTTCTAAAAGCTGTCTAGAGTGGGAATAGCTGTTCCTTTAGAGACAAGATGCTTTTCCCATTCTACCTGGTCTTTACATTTCTTATTATTGTCTCACACTGAAATCAGCTGATTTAGTCTCTCCCAGCTGAATTCCATTGATGCCACTTCCATGCTAGGGAGACTATCTACAGACGTATATATGTAAACTGAAAGAGCTATACCCCAAGATGCCACCACATGGGGAGCCCAAACCTACTACGGCAAGGCGGAGTGGCCCTGGCTAAGATTCTTGGGACAGAGCTGTCTACCACCTGCCTTTCCAATGATGTAAACAACCACTTCCACACTTAGGGGAGGAGGGTAAATTTCACAACGGGCCTTGAGGTGAAGAGAGACAGTTAGCAGAAAACCCAGACCACTGGATCAGTATTGCTTCACTCAGTGTTGTTATGGGCTATGTTGTGCTCCACCCCCACACCCCAAATGCATACGTTGAAGCCCTAACCCCTAGTACTTCCAATTCTGATGCTATTTGGAGGTAAGACCTTTAAAGGAATTTTTTTTTTTAAGAGTCTCGTTCTGTCACCAGGCTAGAGTGCAATGACACCATCTCAGCTTACTGCAGCCTCCACCTCCCAGGTTCAAATGATTCTCCTGCCTCAGCCTCCTGGGTAGCTGGGATTATAGGCATGCACCACCACACCTGGCTAATTTTCGTATTTTTAGTAGAGACAGGGTTTCACCATGTTGGCCAGGCTGGTCTTCAACTCCTGACCTCAAGTGATCTGCCCACATCGGCCTCCCAAAGCGCTGGGATTACAGGTATGAGCCACTGTGCCTGGCCCCTAACAAGGTAATTTCAGTAAAATGAGGCATCTGGGTTGGCTCTGATCCAATAAGACAGGTATCCTTATAAGAAGAAGAGACCAGGTGTGGTGGCTCACACCATAACTCTAGCACTTAAGGAGGCCAAAGTAGAAGAATCACTTGAGCTCAGAAGTTTGAGACCAGCCTGGGCAACATAGGGAGACTCTGTCTCTACAAAAAAAAAAAAAAAAAAAAAAAATTTAAATTAGCCAGGGATGGTGGCACATGCTTGTGGTCCCAGCCACTCAGGAGGCTGAGGTGGACGGATCACTTGAGCCTGGGAAGTTGAGGCTACAGTGAGCTGTGATTGCCCCACTGAGCCCCAGCCTAGGTCACAGAGCAAGATCTTTTCTCAATTTAAAAAAAAAAAAAAAAATATATATATATATATATATATATATATATATATATATATTAGAGCAAGATCTTTTCTCAATTTTTTTTAAATATTATTTTTTGAGTGAAAATGTATTAAAAAGCTTTACAGCAGTAATGAAAGGAAGTACACTTGGAAGAGGGCCAAGTGGGTGACTTGAGAGACCAAGTGCAAACAAAACCATGAGAAGACATCAGAAGACGGCGGGCCAGGCGCGGTGGCTCACACCTGCAATCCCAGCACTTTGGGAGGCCAAGATGAGTGGATCACTTGAGGTCAGGAGTTCAAGGCCAGCCTGGCCAACATGGTAAAACCCAGTAGCTACTAAAAATACAAAAAATTAGCCGGGCGTGGTGGAGTGTGCCTGCAATCCCAGCTACTTGGGAGGCTGAGGCAGGAGAATCACTTGAACCCGGAAGGCAGAGGTTGCAGTGAGCCAAGATCGTGCCACTGCACTCCAGCCTGGGTGACGGAGAGAGACTCTGTCTAAAAAGAAGAAGGAGGAGGAGGAGGAGGGAGGTGACAACGATGACGGAGGCCATCTACAAAGTCAGACCTTCCAAAAAGAGCAACCTTGCTGATTGATATTCTCTGATCTCAGACTTCTGGGCTCCAGAACTGTGAGGAAATTAACATCTGTTGTTTAAGCCACTCAGTCTGTGGTACTCATTACAGCAGCCCTAGCACACTAATACAAGTTTTTTTGTGTGTGCTTTTTTTCCTTTCATTTGTATCATAAAGTGAAATTTTTCCCATAGTAAAAGCATAAGAAAATCTATGGAATCTTTTCAAAGCCCTCCACTTTCCTGCTCCTTCTCCAATCCTGCCGATCACTGCAGACCTGCTACCCAGCTGTCATCCTGGGGTTTATTATTTTTCTTTCTCTCCTAGATCCACTCTTTTTTTTCTAGTTTTTTTTATTATTTAAAAATATTTATTTATTTATTTGAGACAGGGTCTTTCTCTGTCACCCAGGCTAGAGTGAAGTGGTGTGATCATGGCTGACTGCAGCCTCTACCTGCCAGGCTCAAACAATCCTCCCTCCTCAGCCTCCCAAGTAGCTAGGACCACAGATGTGCACTACCATGCCTGGCCGTTCTTTTTCATTTTTTTCAAAAATAGAAACAGGGTCACACCATGTTTCCCAGACTGGTCTCAAACTCCTGAGCTCAAGCAATCTGCCTGCCTCGGTCTCTCAAAGTGCTGGGATTGCCTGTGCTGGCCACTGTGCCCAACCTTCATTCTTTCTACATCCCATTTCCTCTTCTTTCCTGTTTCCATTTCCATTTTACTGTAACATACTCTACAGTAACTTCCCAAGGAATAGTGAAGTGGAAGTAAGCTTTCTAAGTCCTTCATGTCAAAAAAAAAAAAAAAAAGGAAAAGAAAAAAGAAAAGCTCCCATTCAGCTCTCCTTTTTGATTAATAGATTGGGTTAGGATTCAAATTTTAGGTTAAAAATTGTGTAGCCAGTTTGTATCCATTTGCTTGGGCTGCTGTAATGAAGTATCACAGACTGGGTGGCTTAACCAACAGAAATTCCTTGTCTCACAGCTCTGGAGGCTGGAAGTCCAAGATCAAGGTGCTGGCAGGGTCGGTTCCTTCTGAGGGCTGTGAGGGAGGAGGAATCTTTCCCCAGCTTCTGGTGGGTTTATGGAAATGTTTGCGCTCCTTGGCTTGTCAAAGCGTCACTCTGATCTCTGTCTTCTTTACATGGTGTTCTCCCTGTGTGGGTATCTGTGTCCAAATTTCGCCTTTTAATAAGGACATCAGTCAGACTGGATTAGAGGCTTACTATAATCTCATCTTGACTAATTATACCTGCAACTACTCTCTTTCTATATAAGGTCACATTTAGGGGGACTGAGGGTTAGGACTACAGCATATGAATTCTGAGGTGACCACAATTCAACCCACAGTACAGTCTTTTTAACAAATTGTGCTAAAATAATTTCATGCCCAAAAAGATTAAGACAGACCCTTATCTCACACCAAATCTAGAAACTAACTCAAAATGGATCAAAGACCTAAATATAAGAGCTATAACCATAAAACTGGTAGAAGAATATACAGAAGAAAATCTTCAAAGAATTATTAAATAGTTAGTCATCCCACAGTATCCATGGAGGATTGGTTTCAGGACCCCTCACAGACATCAAAATTTGAGAATGCTCCAATCTTATAAAATGACAGAGTATCTGCATATAACCTATGCACGTCTTCCTGAATACTTTAAATCATCTCTAGATCACTTATAAGACCTAATACTGTGTTACTGCTATGTAAATAGTTGTTATACTTTATTGTTTTTTATTTGCATTATTTATTATAGTAGGATTTTTCTCCCCCAAATACTTTTGAATCTAGGTTGCTTGAATCCTCTTCACTGTGGTTTCTAATCTCTGTTTCCAGGTTCATCTTTTGTGGCCAAAAAAACTGTGAACTGAACAACCTGCACGGTCATAAGGAACTCACTTGTCTCTGGCTGGAATTCCTATTAGTTGAATATAGGACTCACTGAAATGACCCTCTCTGATTTATTTATTTATTTATTTATTTATTTAGAGACAGAGTCTCGCTCTGTCGCCTAGGCTGGAGTGCAGTGGCACAATCTCAGCTCACTGCAGCCCCTGCCTCCTGGGTTCAAGCGATTCTCCTGCCTCAGCCTCCCTGAGTAGCTGGGACTACAGGCGTGTGCCACCACACCTAGCTAATTTTTGTATTTTTAGTAGAGACGGGGTTTCACTGTCTCCTGACCTCGTGATCCACCTGCTTTGGCCCCACAAAATGCTGGGGTTACAGGCATGAGCCACCACACCCGGCCGTATTTTTTTAAATCTTTGTATCTTTTTTGTTTTTAAACCATTTTATTGAGGTATGATTGACATACAAAAACCTATGCATATTTAATGTATACATCTTGATGAATTTGGGGATAAGTATGCATCCATGAAACTATTGCCATATTCAAGGTGTAATATACTCCTCACGTGTCTCAATGTCATTTTGTCCAGCTTTCTGAGATCTCTCTTCGACCCTTTCCCTCCAATATTCCATAGCATTTTTGTTAGGAAAACATCTTCTATAGACTGAATGTTTATATCCCCCCAAAATGCATATACTGAGATCTTATCCTGCAGTGTAATGCTATTAGGAGGTGGGAACTTTGAGAGGTGATTAGGTTATGAGTGGGATTAATTACCTCCTAAAAGAGAAACCCAACAGCTTCCTTGTGCTTTCCACCACATGAGTCTGGAAGCAGACCCTTTTCAGACATCCAATCCGCCAGCACTTTGATATAGGACTTCACAGCCTCTGGGACTGTGAGAAATAAATTTCTTCTGTTTATAAGCCACCCAGCCTATGGTGGTTTCCTACAGCAGCCCAAGCAGGCTGAGATGATATCTCTGCTCTTATCTGACTACCCTATTTTCAGGGTATCTTTCTCTTGTGTCACAGACCTAGAACTCTAAAGAGGCTACTAGTTAGAAAAAGGAGATTGTCTTCTCTTACATTCCCTGAGTTGTTTCTTGGTTTTCCTCATTCATTTCCATGATCTTTGTTCATCATGTTTAAGACTGGAGAATTAGAAAGGTTAATTGAGGCTCTGAATCTGTGGGTGAGGTTTGCCAACTTGCAGGCTTTGCTTAAGGATGTGTGGGCAGGGACTGTCTTCTATACATCTTAATGCTAAGGCAGCTCTAATTTTGACCACTTTATCCTAACAGAATATCACAGACTGGGTAATTCATAAAGAAAATAGATTCATTTGGCTCACAGTTCTGGAGGCTGAGAAGTCAAAGATCAAGGGGCTGTATCTGGTGAGGGCCTTTTTGCTGTGTTACAACATGACAGAAGGCACACATAGGACGCAGGCAAATGACATGCACAGATAAAAGGATAATTAAGCTTATCCTTGTATAAGGAACCCACTCTCATAAAAAGAGCATCAATCCGTTCATGAGGAAAGAGCCCTCATGGCCTAATCACCTCTTGAAGGTCCCACCTCTTAATACTATTCCAATGTCAGTTAAATTTTAACATGAGTTTTGGAGGGGACATTCAAACCATAGCATTCCACCCCAGGCTCCCTAAAACTTGTGTGCTTCTCACATCCAAAATACACTCTTTTCATCCCAGTATCCCAAAAATTTGGGGGGATTCAGAGGTTTTGTTTTTTGAGACAGGGTCTTGCTCTGTCACCCAGGCTGGAGTGCAGTGGCATGATCACAGCTCACTGCAGCCTCAACCTGCTGGGCAAACAGTACTCCCACTTTAGCCTCTCAAGGAGCTGGGACTACACGCACACACTACCACATCCAACGAATTATTCTTTATTTCTTAAAGAGATGAGGTCCCACTATGTTGCCTAGTCTCATCTTGAACTTCTGGCCTCAAACAAGCCTCCTGTCTCAGCTTTCTAAAGTGACAGGATTAGAGGCATAAACCACCACATGCAGCTCTTCTTTTTTTTTCACCCAGGCTGGAATGCAGGCAGTATCATGGATCATTGCAGCCTTGACCTTCCAGGCTCACTCAATCCTCCCAGCTCAGCCTCCTGAGTCGCTAGGACTATAGGTGTGCACCACCAGGCCCAGAACATTTTTAAATTTTTTGTAGAGACTGTTTTTTATCATGTTTCTCAGGCTCCCAAAAGTTTTAACTAACTCCAGTATCCATTCAAAAGTCCAAAATCCAGAGTCTCATCTGAATCAGATGAAAGTGAGACTTAAGGCAAGATTCATCTGAGGCAAAATTTCCTCCAGCTGTGAGCCAAGGTGTGCTGTACCGGAATGTGGGCAGCAAAGAAAATGGGGCAGCTCTAGGCAGTGAGTCTGCATGGAGAATGTCCCAGGCTCACTCCTCAGAACCATTGTGTCCTTGTAGAGCTCTGGGCCTGTGACGGATGGAAGAGGCAGCCTGGAAGATCTCTAAAATGCCTTCTGAATTTTTCTCCTATTCTCTTAATGAAAGACACCTGGCTCACATTTATCCATGGGCTTCAGCAAATGGTCACTTGGCCACATCTTTAGTATTCTCTACTGAACATGCTTTTTCACCCTTTTTAAAAATTTTTATTCATTTATTTATTTATTTGAGATGGAGTCTCATTCTTGTTGCCCAGGCTGGAGTGCAATGGTGCGATCTTGGCTCACTGCAATCTCCACCACCTGGGTTCAAGCGATTCTTTTGCCTCAGCCTCCCCGAGCAGCTGAAATTACAGGTGCTCGCTACCATGCCCAGCTAATTTTTGTAATTTTAGTAGAGATGGGGTTTCACCATGTTGGCCAGGATGGTCTTGAACATCTGACCTCAGATGATCCACCAGTCTTGGCCTCCCAAAGTGCTGGGATTACAGGTATGAGCCACAGCATCCAGCCTGCTTTTTCACTCTTGACATGGGCAGGCTGTAAATTTCTCAAATCTTTCCATTCTGCTTCCTTTTTCATTATAAATTCTGTCTTTAAGTCATTTCCTACCTCTTACATGCAATTTAAACTGACCACAAAGCAGCCTGAATGCTTTGCTGCTTGGAAATTTATTCACCCAGATATCCTAGTTCATTGCTTTTTTTTTTTTTTTTTGAAATGGAGTTTCACTCTGTCACCCAGGCTGGAATGCAGTAGTGCAATCTTGGCTCACTGCAACCTCTGCCTCCCAGGTTCAAGTGATTCTCCTGCCTCAGCCTCCTGAGTAGCTGGGATTACAAGCACCTGCCACCACGCCCAGATAATTTTCGTATTTTTAGTAGGGATGGAGTTTCACCAGGTTGGCCAGGCTGGTCTTGAACTTCTGACCTCAAGTGATCTGGCTGCCTCTGCCTCCTAAAGTGCTGGAATTACAGGTGTGAGCCACCCTGCCCGGCCAGTTCATTGCTCTTAAGATCTGCATTCCATAAAGTCCTAGGACACAGACACAGTTCTGGCAAGTTCTTTGCAACTGTATAACAAGGATAGCCTTTACTTCAGTTTCCAATACCTTGTTCCTTAGTATCATCTAAGACCTCATTAGAATGGCTTTTACTGTCCGTATTTCTATCACCATTCTGATCTTTAACACTCAAGTAATCTCCAAGAACTTTCAGACTTGTCCTAAGGCTCTGTTCTTCTGAACCCTCACCAGAATAGCTCCTAATGCTCCATTTGTAGTAATCTAGGCTTTTATAGCCTATTTCTCCAAATTCTTCCAGGCTCTACCTGGTACCCATTTCCAAAGCCACTTCCACATTTTCAGGTATTTGTTACAGCAACAGTCCTACTGATAGCAGGAGGCAGTCAAATGTCTAGGCAGATAGGGACAGGTCCCTTGTGAAACCCCACCTTCAAGCCAAACACAGTTGAAAGCCTGAAAGCCAAGCTACAAGTCCGAGGTAAATCCTCAAACCAGACTGAGAGCTGTTCTTCTTGTTTGGGTGCTTTCCTCTGATTGATCCTCACCCTTCACCTATTTTACACATACCTACTCGTCCATAATTGGTGTCTCACACTGTTGTGCCCACCTTTGAGTGGTGCCTTTGTTTTAGCTGTTTTTGTTTACTCACAAACCAATCAGCACACAATCCCCATTCTGAGTCCATAAAAGGCCTGGATCCCGTCACACTAAGGAAAAAAACAGCTGACTTTGGTTGGGGGACCCCCCTCAAATCCCCTCTCTGCTGAGAGCTGTTTCATTGCTCAATAAAGTCTTTTTCACCTTCCTCATCTTTTGATTGTCAGCATAAACTCATTCTTCTTGGACACAGGACAAGAACTGGGAACCCACCAAATGCAGGGACACAGAAGGCTGTAACACTGTGGCCCTCTGCACTCCACCAGCAGAGGACAGCCGCCCCATGCAAAAGGAAGCAGCAGTGGACCTGAGCCAGTCCCAGCGTCACAGGCCAGAGTGGGCGAGGTGCTGACAGAGCTGTTAATGGCACCACCAACCATTGGGCTGCAGAAGGTGGGACTAAAAGCACCAATTCTCTTCTGGAGCTTTGGGGTCATGGACAAGCCTGCCTGGGTGCCACTGCATTCCCTTTGTCTGGACACAGGAATCTACTGCAGGAGTTGCTTGCAACATGCCTGGTCCAGCCGCAAGTCTCGCCCACGTGCCAGTACTTGGAAGAGCTGGCCAAACCCTGCACTCACTCATACATCTGTTTTCTCCAGGGGCTGAGCGTGCAGTCGCAGCTGCCACAGGATCCACAAGTAGACTTGGCGTCTCCTGCAGCGAGCCCAGGCCCGAGCAAGGCTAGCAAAGTGGCCAAAACAATCCTGTGTCGCCACTTCTCAGTACCAGTTTTCTGACTTAGTCTGCTTTCTGCTGCTATAACAGAATACAACAGACTGGATAATTTATGAAGAGAAGAGACTGTTTTGGCTTACAGTTTTGGAGACTGAGAAGTCTAAGACTGAGGAGCTACACCTGGTGAGGGTCGTCTCAGTGCATCATCACATAGCAAGAGGCATCACGTGGCAAAGAAGAGCGTGTGCGATATAGAAAAAACAATGGGGTCAGACGTGTCCTTTTATCACCCACTTCCTCAGTAACTAACCCACTCAGTGACAATGGAACAGTCCATTCATGAGGGCAGAACCTTCACGGCCCAATCACCTCTTAAAGGTCCTCTTTTTTTTTTTTTTTTTTTTGAGACAGAGTTTTACTTTTGTTGCCCAGGCTGGAGTGCGGTGGCACGATCTTGACTCACTGCAACCTCTGCCTCCCAGGTTCAAGCAATACTCCTGCCTCATTCTTTCAAGCAGCTGGGATTACAAGCGCCCACCACCACACTCAGCTCATTTTTGTAGTTTTAGTAGAGATAGGTCTTCATCATGTTGACCAGGATGGTCTCAACTCCTGATTTCAGGTGATCTACCAGCTTTAGCCTCCCATAGTGCTGAGACTACAGGTGTGAGCCACCACGCCCAGCCAGGTTCCACCTACCTCTTAATATCATTACAATGGCAACTAAATTTCAACATGAGGTTTGGAGAGGACATTCAAACCACAGCATTAACTCTGCAGATGTTGCCCACTTTATTTAATGTCTTTAACAGAAAAAGAAAAAAAAGTCTATTATTCCTTACATTAACTTCTTTGTTAAGCATCATCCACTATACCTGATACCTGCAAATTTTAAGTCTCCCCAAGGTACTGCATAGTGGATTGGCTCTCTCTTAGCAGTACCTTACTGCCCAGGCTGGGGTACAGTGGTGTGATCTCAGCTCACTGCAGCCTTGACCTCCTGGGCTCAAGCAGTCCTCCCACCTCAGCCTCCCAAGTAGCGGGGACTACAGGCCTACACTACCACACCAAGATAGTTATTTTTCATTTTTGGTAGATGCAGTATCTCACTGTGTTGTCCAGGATGGTCTCAAATTCCTGGCCTCAAGCAATCCTCCCACCTCAGTTCTCCCAAAAGGCTGCAATTATAGGCATAAGCCAACATGCCTTGCCTCTTATTTTAATACAGAAGATATGACAGAGGCTCTGAGTTAGTAGAGGATTGATTGATCACTGCTGATTGTCTGATTTCCACTCATTCTCTACATATTTACCACTGACTTCTTACCATATAGCAAGTACAGTTGCTCAAAGCACTGAAAAGCGTGAGACTGGCCGGGCACAATGGCTTACACCTGTAATCCCAGCACTTTGGGAAGTCACAAGGGCAGACTGCTTGAGGCCAGGAGTTTGAAAGCAGCCTGGGAAACATAGTGAGACCCCAATTAATACAAAATTCTTTTTTAATTAGCAGGGCACAGTGGCACACATTGGTAGTCCCAGCTACTTAGGAGGCTGAGATAGAAGATCTCTTGAGCCCAGAAGGTTGATGCTGCATTGAGCTATGATCATGCTAATACACTCTAGCCTATGTGAGAGACCCCGACTGAAAAAAAAAAGTGAGACCCCTCCAAAAATTATCATATCCTCTTTTTTTTCCTTATAGACAGAGTCTCTCTCTGTCAACCAGGCTACAGTACAGTGATGCGATCTCGGCTCACTGCAACCTCCGCCTCCCAGGTTCAAGTGATTCTCCTGCCTCAGCCTCCCTAGTAGCTGGGATTACAGGTGGGCACCACCACACCCAGCTAATTTTTGTATTTTCCATAGAGACGGGGTTTTGCCATGTTGGCCAGACTGGTCTCGAACTCTTGACCTCGGATGATCAACCTGCCTCGGCCTCCCAAAGTGCTGGGATTACAAGCATGAGTCACCATGCCCAGCCAGTTCTCATATTCTTGACCTGAAATTGTTTATGGTCTAATGGTGAAGAGGGGAGATAAATGGATACAGGTACTACATGAGATACCATGAGACCTTGGAAAGAGGAAGCTCAAGTTTATCTTGAGACAGGGAAATCATAGAAGCAGTGATGTTTTCACCTTAACTTAGAAGCGTAGGAATTTGGAACTTATACAAGTTGGGTAAACAGCATGTAAATAACACAGTGTGCAGAGGGCATGGTACATTTGAGAACTTACAAGAGGCTTGATATTTCTGGAGCATGAAGTGTCACAAGAGGATAACT
Source organism: Cheracebus regulus (assembly GCA_963574635.1). Classification (NCBI taxonomy): domain Eukaryota; kingdom Metazoa; phylum Chordata; class Mammalia; order Primates; family Pitheciidae; genus Cheracebus; species Cheracebus regulus. Next base: position 17,371 of record CAUYQU010034304.1, on the reverse strand, counting down.
GCAAGTTGGCACCACATACAGCAAATGCAAATTAGCATGACACAGACAGTTGCTGTGACAGAAGTATTTATAAAGAAGGTTGTTATCAACGTGCAAAAACACTTTTAAAATAGTACAGAAAACTTGGTCTTTTCTTCTAAGCCTAAGTCATATTTCAGCCTCTGAACTCTGGGTGGATTATCTCTCAGTTTCTTTTAACAAATTGCTTTGGTTGGGTTTTCTTCCTTTAGGAATGGTGTTTTCTCCTTTCCTTAGGAAATAGGTGGAAGCTTAAACTAACTTGTCACACACTCCATCCTTTCTCAGACAGTCATGGGCATGTTTTTATAAAACTCTAAATGGCAATTTATTTTATTACTTTGTTTTTTATAAAACTCAAAATGGCCAGGTGCAGTGGCTCACACCTGTAATCCCAGCACTTTGGGAGGCTCAGGTGTGCAAATCACCTGAGGTCAGGAGTTCAATACTAGCCTGATCAACATGGTAAAACCCTGTCTCTACTAAAAATACAAAAATTAGCTGGGCAGGGTAGCACACACCTGTAATCCAAGCTACTCAGGAGGCTGAGACAGGAGAATTGCTTGAACCCAGGAGGTGGAAGTTGTGGTGAGCCGAGATCACGCCACTGCACTCCAGCCTGGGTAACAGAGCAAGACTCCATCTCAACAAACAAACAAACAAAAAACTCTAAATGGCCATTTATTACTTTGATAGACTAATAGATTATAGAGTAGTAAAACAGATCATTCCACTGGACTCCAAGTGGAAATATAGGAGTTACTCACTCCTTTCCCATTTTAAGAAACCAGAGGTAGCTTTTGTTTTCTCATTATCTTCTACAAGGAACATATGCATTCTGGAGATTAACAAATTCAGTAAAAGACACTCAAGAGTAAAAACTTTCAAGATCAAATGAGTTACTGGTAGAACTGAAATGGAAGAAGACATTATAGCATTAAATCAAGGTCTCTTCCACTGAACTTCTTAAAAAATCAAAATTGATAATGGAATTTAAGATATTAGGCTCCTGTTTCATAGATCTCACTTTTCATTTCCTATTCCTGCCTTACTGAAATATTCATGAAGGATTTTCTTTCCCTTGAATGGGTTCCAACAGCAGCGTTCAAATATAGAAGCTCTTGGAGGAGTAAGCATTTAACCAGAATTTACTCCTAAACAATCCTTCATGCCCTTTTCCCCTTCTAACATTGAGGTTGTTAATTTACTTTTCTATTACTTTCCTAACCAAATAAACAAGAACATTTTAAACTAAAAAGCTTTTGTTCTTCATAAACAATTCTATTGGGGCCAACACTGCCAATAGCGTTTCTTGAAAAGGTTTGTCTAAGCAAAATTTTTACCAGGTGATCCACATATGTAGTAGGAATTTGTAAAGCATCTACTATCAGCATAATGTTAGGCATGAATTAACAAACAGAATAAATATATATATATAGTCCCCAGACCTGAGGAACATATTATCTTAGTGAGGAGGAATGTAGAGGAAACAGGCAAGTGATAATACAGTGCTATCAATGATCCATGACAAAAGAGAGGTCATTAAGTCTGTTTGCTATACTTTCCTATCAAAAGTAGCACTGGAAGAGATTCCTATACTATTCTAGAGAGTTTATTGATCAGACGTGGGGAGGAGCCAGGAATCTGAATTTATAAGAGCCAGGTATTATTGATCTTTTCAAAAAACCAGCTCCTGGATTTATTGATTTTTTTAAAGGATTTTTTGTCTCTATCTCCTTCGGTTCTGCTTTGAACTTAGTTATTTCTTGTCTTCTGCTTGCTTTTGAGTTTTTAAAATCTTGCTCCTCTAGCTCTTTCAATTTTGATGATACAGTGTCGATTTTAGATCTTTCCTTGTTTCTCACGTGGGCATTTATTGCTATATATTTCCCTCTAGACACAACTTTAAATGTGTCCCATAGGTTCAGGTACGTTGTGTCTTTGTTCTCATTGGTTTCGAAGAACATCTTTATTTCTGCTTTCATTTCATTATTTATCCAGTAGCCACTCAGGAGCAGGTTGTTTAATTTCAGTGTAGTTGTGCGGTTTTGAGTGAGTTTCTTAGCCCTGAGTTCTAATTTGATAGTGCTGTGGTCTGCGAGACTGTTTGTTATGATTTCCGTTCTTTGCATTTGCTGAGGAGTGATTTACTTCCAATTATGTGGTCAATTTTAGAACAAGTATGATGTGGGGCTGAGAAGAATGTATGTTCTGTTCATTTGAGGTGGAAAGTTCTGTAGATACCTATTAGGTCCACTTGGTCCAGATCTGAGTTCAAGTCCTGGATATCATTGTTAATTTTTCATCTCCTTGATCTGTCTAGTATTGACAGTGGGGTGTTAAAGTCTCCCTCTTAAGTATTTTGTGGGAGTCTCTCTTTGTAGGTCATTGAGAACTTGATTTTTGTGTATGAGTGTTCGTGTATTGGGTGCATATACATTTGAGATAGTTAGCTCTTCTTGTTGCATTAGTCTCTTTACCATTATGTAATGCCCTTCTTGGTCTCTTTTGATCTTTGTTTGTTTAAAGTCTTTTATCAGAGACTAGGATTACAACTTCTGCTTTTTTTTGCTCTCCATTTGCTTGATAAATCTTCCTCCATCCCTTTATTTTGAGCCTGTGTGTGTCTTTGCACGTGAGATGGGTTTCCTGAATACAGCACACTGATGGGTCTTGACTTTTTAATCCAGTTTGCCAGTCTCTGTCTTTTGATTGGGACATTTAGCCCATTTTCATTTAAGGTTAATATTATTATATGTCAATTTGATCTTGCCATTTTGATGCTAGCTGGTTGTTTTGCCTGTTAGTTGATGCAATTTCTTCAGAGTGTCGATGGTCTTTATAGTTTGGTATGTTTTTGTAGTGGCTGGTACTGGTTGTTCCTTTCCATGTTTAGTGCTTCCTTCAGGAGCTCTAGTAGGGTAGGCCTGGTGGTGACGAAATCTCTCAGCCTTTGTCCATAAAAGATTTTATTTCTCCTGTGCTTATGAAGCTTAGTTTGGCTGGATATGAAATTCTAGGTTGAAAATTGTTTTCTTTTAGGTTGTTGAATATTGACCCCCACTCTCTTCTGGCTTACAGGTTTCTACCGAGAGATCCGCTGTGAATCTGAGCTTCCCTTTGTGGATAACCCAACCTTTCTCTCTGGCTGTCCTTAGCATTTTTTCCTTCATTTCAACCCTGGTGAATCTGACAATTATGTGCCTTGGGGTTGCTCTTCTTGAGGAATACCTTTGTGGTATTCTCTGCATTTCCTGTGTTTGAATGTTGACCTGCCTTGCTATATTGGGGAAGGTCTCCTGGTTAACATCCTGAAGAGTGTTGTTTTCCATCTTGGTTTTGTTCTCCCCGTCACTTTCAGGTACACTGATCAAATGTAGATTTGGTCTTTTCACATAATCTCATATTTCTTGGAAGCTTTGTTAATTTCTTTTCACTCTGTTTTTCTCTAATCCTGCCTTCTCGCTTTATTTCATTGAGTTGATCTTCAATCTCTGATATCCTTTCTTCCAAGGACTTCATGACTAAAACACCAAAAGCAATGACAACAAAAGCCAAAATAGACAAATGAGATCTAATTAAACTTAAGAGCTTCAGAGGAAAAGAAACTATCATTAGAATGAACCAGCAGCCAACAGAATCAGAAAAAATGTTTGACCTGTCGGACAAAGGGCTAATATCCAGAATCTACAAAGAACTTACACAAATTTACAAAGAAAAACAACCCTGTCAAAAAATGGGCAAAGGATATGAACAGACACTTTTCAAAAGAAGACATTTATGTGGACAACAAACATGTGAAATAATGCTCATCATCACTGGTCATTAGAGAAATGCAAATCAAAACCACATGGAGGTACCATTTCTCGTCAGTTAGAATGCCGATCATTGAAAAATCTGGAGACAACAGATGCTGGAGAGGGTGTGGAGAAATAGTGCTTTTATACTGTTGGTGGGAGTGTAAATTAGTTCAGTCATTGTGGAAGACAGTGTGGTGATTCCTCAAAGATCTAAGAATAGAAATAACATTTGACCCAGTAATCCCATTACTGGGTATATAACCAAAGGATTATAATCATTCTGTTATAAAGACACATGCACACATAAGTTCACTGTGGCACTGTTTACAATTGAAAAGACTTGGAATCAACCCAAATGCCCATAAGTGATAGACTGGATAAAGAAAATATGGCACATATACACCATGGAATACTATGCAGCCATAAAAAAGGATGAGTTCATGTCATTTGCAGGGACGTGGATGAATCTGGAAACCATCATTCTCAGCAAACTGACACAAGAACAGAAAACCAGACACCACATGTGCTTACTCACAAGTGTGTGTTAAAACAATGAGAACACATGGACACAGGGAGGGGAACCTCTTGGGGGGTGGGGGAGCTACGGGAGGCATAGGAGGATGTGGGGGGATTGGGGAGGGATAACAATAGGAGAGATACCTAATGTAGATGATGGGGGGATGGATGCAGCAAACCACCATGGCATGTGTGTACCTATGTAACAATCCTGCACAATCTGCACATGTAACCCCAGAACTTAAAGTATAAAATATATATATATGTATATACAAAATTCCTGTGATAGTATTAAACAGAATTTACTGAGAGACATTTTTATGTTAAAGACATTATGCCTTAACAGTTAACATCACAGAATTATCATAGTTTAAAATTAGGTGATAGTTTACGATACGGTAAGAAAAAGCAGTATGCTTCTCAAGGTATACTATTTTGTATAAGTGAATGAATAAATGAATGATTGATATGGGAGACACCATATTGTTAAGAATCAGTATAAACCAAGGGATAACTTTTCCATGCTGTTGGAATTCTAACAGCTTTTGAGGGACAACTATTATTGTTCACATAGCATATTGCAATGAGGATTATATGAAATAGTCTGTGTTAAGCTTCTAGCACAGTATCTATGATATAATAGACACTGATACATGTTGGTTGCCTTTAATTATTATCTAGAGTATGTTGCTGTTACCAGATTTAAATATCATAATATTGAATTAAGTGTACAAAAAAAGTCATTATTGCGAGTATCATCTATTGATTATACAATTATGAACATTAAGTCTGGACTGGTAGGAAATGGCATAGAAATGATAAAAATGACCCCTGAGCATGTGAGGGCTCTGAAATTCAATAAACAACTACTGGTAGGTCAGGATTCATTAGTCAGAAGTAGTTATTGTGTGTTTGCTGTCTTACAAATAAGAAGTGGTACTTCAGGTCTATAGGTTCACGTGCAGGAGAATGTAGTTACATTCTTAGGAAAACTATTCCCTCCTCCATTACTTAGTTATCCTATTGGTGATTTTCATGCCATCATCTTAGCACTATTAGTTTTTATGACTTCAGTAGGTGTTTTTTAGAATGGTGTGAAAAATATTTTTGGTGATATATAGTACTCACCTGTGTTGCTGATTTTTTGTCAGATGTAAGAGATTTTAAAACAATAACATTGTCAAAACTAGCAAGAAGAATGAGTGGGTATATGGTCAACATGACATCTTGATTGCAGAATCCATATGTTACTGATTGCAATTTTTTAGTCTAAGATTGGTTTTCAAACTTTAGCATCCATCAGAATCATCTGAAAATCTTGTCTAAAGAAGTAAAGAGTATATTGCTGGTCCTTATCCAAGAGTTCTGGATCTAGTAACTCTGGGCTTGAGCCTGAGAATTTGCATTTCTAACATGTGATGTGGCTGCTGTTCATCTGGGGACTGTACTTTTAAACTGGTCTAATATATGAGCACATAACTTAGCATAGAGTTGGAGTTTGATACATTTGAAAATATAACTGCTGCTTATTACTGTATTACTAAAGCTTTAAAAACAACCCTCCAACTTTACATGAAATAAAAATGTCATCTTAATTTTCACAGTGTTTTGTTTGAGCTGAATTCTGCCTTTTTCTATACTCTTTGCTATCCAAAGAAGCTATTTACTGTATCTGGTTACTACTGTTACCAGAAAGGCAACAGATGGTTATACTAGAACCATAATCTTTTGTGCTGCTTTGTAATACTTCATCAGGATAGACTTTTCAAATAGTCTTTTAAAAAAAAGTTTTAAAAGAAGTTAAAAATTTTTTTAGTCAAAAGAAAAATTTCTGAAGTATATATTTATAAATAATGAAGGGTTTGCCATTATCTAGTCTAAAAGTTTTTCATAATTTAAGATCAGTCTGTGGTCATAATTCATTTTTAATTTAAGTGTCATTGATTTTTCAGCTAATTCCATCTCATTTCTTGCTAGGTTTATCATTGCTATAACTACTATAAAATAATTAGCAGTCAGTACTCATATTTCTATAATTGATAAACTACAATATATTTCAAGGCCAGTGATGAACCACATAAAAATATATTTTTCAAGTTTTAAATAAGATTAAAGAATTTGTGATGTAATTGTTTTTGTTTGGATTTTTTTTTTAAATGGCTTTAGACTTTTGCATGTTGAAAAATAATATTTTTTGCTTGAAGTTAGTTTGAGCTGGTTTGAAATTGATAAAACTAAAAAGCATACTGGCCCTCACTAATTAGTAAATAAAGATATACGTAACAAAAGCAGCCAGTATTTAAGCTTTTTGATTGATCTAGACAAAAATAATTTTTGTAATGGTATTCATTTTGAACCTGTTTAGTCCTGTGCAGTGGGACTGTTCTCTTCATATTTTACTTAGAGAAAAAGTGGTTCTCACCCAGGTTGGAGCTGGGAGGATGGCCCTAGAGGTTGGAAAGAAATTTCATGATCTGGACTTTGGAGACTTCCATGGAGTGAGAATAAAAAAAGGACTTCTTCTACTTATAGGTATCCTTTAAACATTGAGGCTTTTTTTTTCCCCAATTACCTTTTTTGTCAACAGCCTTACGGATAGGTTCAAGCGTACAAAAGTTTCATTTCTTTTAAATGATGATATGATATTAAAATTTTTCCTAAATTTGTTTGACTGTGGAACCCTTTTGTCTACTCTTGTTAACACCAAGGGCACTGATTATATATAGAACTATTTTTAAAATTCTAGTCTAGATTAATGGACAGAATAACAGGCCATTTGGAAGGGGCTGCTTGCTGTTAGGAAAGTAAAGGATTTTTGCTACTTTGTGTTATTTTCCTGACTGAAATGCTAAAACATTTCTCAGATACTCAGGTTTAATAAATTGGATTCAAATTAGTTCACACTCTGTGACTTTTTAAGCATCAGCTTTAAATAGATTTGATTTTGATAGCCATCTTTTGGTTTTGTTTTGGCTAAAATAACTCACTAAAAATTGGTGACCAGTGTATAGAACACTGCTCTCCAATTGAATGTTCTTCAGTAATGGAAATGTTCCATATCCATGTTGTCCTATATGACAGCCAGTAGCCACATGTGGTTGTTGAGCTTTTAAAATATGCTAAGTGTGACTAAGGAAATTTAGGTTTTTTTTTAGGTCCTCATTAATTTAAATCTAAATAGACATATGTGGCTAGTAGCTATTTTATTGGACAGTGCAATTTGTAGAAAATACTTGTAGATGAGAATATTTTTCATACTGTTTATTTTAAAGTGATGGAATTAAAATTACTCTTTGAGGGATATTTTTGGAAAGTCGAGATTATGATAACTATACTTAAATATTTTATTTGTACTCTATAGTCGTATGTTTGAGAGAACTCTTCCAGTCATTTTCCTCTTTTAAAAACTACGGTCATTGTCACTTAATGATGGGGATATGTTCTGAGAAATGCATCATTGGGCGTTCATCACTATGCGAATATCATAGAGTGTACTTACACAAACCTAGATGATGTAGGCTACGACACATTGAGGCTATGTGGCATAGCCCATTGCTCTTAAGGTACAAAACTGTGTAGCATGATACTGTACTGCAGACTGTAGGCAGTTGTAACATAATGGTATTTGTATATCTAAACACAGAAAAGGTACAGTAAAAATACAATATATATAAAGATAGAAAATGGTACACTTGTTTAGGGCATGTACCATGGAATGGATTTTGCAGGACTGGAACTTACTCTGATTGGGTCAATGAGTGAGTGGTGGGTGAATGTGAAGGCTTAGTATATTACTGTAAGCTACTGTAGACTTTCTAAACACTGCGCATTTAGGTTACACTAAGTTTATAACACACATTTTTATTTCCTCAGTAATGTTAACCTCAGCTTGCAATAACATTTTTACTTCATAAACTTAATTTTGTTTAGCTTTTTGATCCTTTCATATTAACACTTAGCTTAAAACACAAACATATTGTACAACCATACCAAAGTATTCTTACTCTATCAGCTTTTATTATTTATTTATTTTTCTTTATTTTGTTTTTTAGACTTTTTTTTTTAAAGCTAAGACAAACATACACATTAGCCTAGGCCTACACAAGATCAGGATCATCAAAACATCACTAGGTAATAGGAATTTTTCAGCTTCATTGTAATTTTATGGGACCACTGTCACGTATACCATCCATCATTGACCAAAGCATTGTTATGTAGCACATAACTGTACATGTACTACTAACTGGATTTCTTTTGTAGGTAATTCTTTTGTGTAAATAATAATACATTCTCAAATAATCGAATAGGTTTTCAAATTCATTTTTAAGAAAAGAATAATAGGAAGAAAGAAGATAATCTTTGAGATAAGAGAACTCAGATTTAGTTCCTTTTGCTATTGGCATGCTTACCAGTATTGAAGCAATTACAGAAGTTTTGTGGCTATCATTTATCTGTAAGTTGGAGATACAGTATATTTAAATGTCCTTTGAAAAAGAGCTGTACAAAATGAACATAATTCACATTATAAATGTTGGTTTTTAGTAATTATGGAAAATGCTAAAAATTTGACTCGTTTCCTCTGAATATACTTTGAGTTATTAAGATTATGATCCTTAATCTTTTTGTTTTTGGTAAGAGTAATGCTCACTTGGTAGACAGGTAAAAACATTTAAGTTATATAAATTCTCAGAATAAAAGTGACTAAACAATTGAATAATTTTGGAATAAATTTATTATTAAGAATACAATTATTTGGAGGGCTGAGTTATTTTCAGAGTAGTTCATCTTATATAGGATGGAATATAGGAAATTCTAATAACTAATAGTTTTGTCTAAGCAACATATTTAATATATTGATACCTCTTATCCTTGGACTTGCTGATTGAATAAAATATTTTACTCTGTCAATTGACTAAACAACTTCATTTTGCCAGTGAACTGTTCAAGCAGTTTATTTTTGTATTCAGCTAGCATTCAGTTGTTAATGGTTTTATTTTTGAATATCATTGCTTTGAAGATGTGTTTATTTAAAAAGTTTTCCACAAGGATTTTGAACTGTATAAAATAGAACTGATGACTTCTTCATAAGAATTTATATAGTCACAACTATGGCCTTAATATTAATGATTCTTTTTTTAAAAACCGTATATAGTTACTGTGATAATCACTGCCCTTTAAGTAGTGGTTTTTACCCTTTCTAATTTATATTACACAAGAGTCTTCTCATATTTTAAAGATGATATTTTAATGTTGTTTAAGTTGTTTTGTTTTGTTTTGTTTTGAGATGAAGTTTTACTCTCATTGCCCAGGTTGGAGGGCAATGGCATGATTTCGGCTCACTGCAACCTCTGCCTCCTGGGTTCAAGCGATTCTCTTGTCTCAACTTCCCAAGTAGCTGGGATTACAGGTTCCTGCCGCCACGACTGGCTAATTTTCATATTTATAGTAGAGATGGGGTTTCACAGTGTTGGTCAGGCTGGTCTTGAACTCGTGACCTCAGGTGATCCACCTGCTTCGGCCTCCCAAAGTGCTGGGATTACAAGCGTGAGCCACTGTGCTCAGCCTATTGTTAAATTTTTTTAATACAACTATGAAATGGTCTTACCACTGTATGACATTATTTGGGATTTAGTGGTTTGTGTTACATTTGAGGATAGTGTCTATTCAAGGCTAAATAACTGAAACTGATATTTTAGATAAAGATGATTCTCTTTTCCAACATATTGGTTCAGATTTTTTAGAAGATGTATAACTTGAGTTTATTAGCTTATATTTACTATTTTTAATCTTTTTCACTTTTATAATAACTTGATGTTTTTTATACAAAGGTGCCTGATATTTTTCAAAAGGATACTAATACATTTCCCCAAGCACAGGAAAAGTAGTACAGTCAGTCCTCCAGCTAAATATTTGAAATATAGGTCATTTTTTAATACTGCTGCTTTTGAGATACTTCTGTTCATTTTACCTCTGTTTATTGAATTTAGTTCAGCTATTCTCTTTAGAAAGACCAATATACAAATCTTTACAATTCCCTTTGAATTTTATAAATAAGTTTTTAATGTTATTGATGTGAAGACATCAAATGTTTTAAGAAAGATGACTCAGAGACATATATAATGTCTCTGAGCATATATAATTCAGAATATGGCAGAATATTGTAAACATTTCACGGGGTCATGAAACTCTTAGCGTTTAAAGGATTTTAGTATAGCTCTCTAACTGGTATGTGCTAAGAATTTGAAATATGTTTCAGTTGCTTGAGATTAAGAAGTAGAGAGAAAATTTCTTATTTTTTATATTCTTTTTTTTTTTTAAAGACACCTAGCTGTTGGGCAGAAGAGGGTGCAGAAAAGAGGTCACATCAGCGTTCCGCATCATGGGGGAGTGCTGATCAACTAAAAGAGGTAAGTTATTTCTGTTTTCAGTTAGTAACCTGTTTTGGTCCTAGTAGATTAGATTACCTTAGTACTTCCTGAATGTAATGATACTTTAAAAATTTGTCCTAAGGTTAGGACAAATTCTAGGCAGGTTTTCATAAAGTTAAGACAAATTCTAGATAGGTAGGTTGCATTCTACATTTTGGTGAACAAGTCCAAATTTACCTTCTTTGGGTATTTTGTCTTTTATAAATATTTGTTATGCACTCAGTCAGTTTTAGCCTTTCCAGAATGTAGTCAGAGTTTATGTAATACTCTCTGTATCTTGTTCATTTTAGTTATCTTTTGCTCTCTCTTCAGCTTCCTTGTTTTTAAGTTGTGGCAACCAGAGCTGTAAATTATAGCTTTGTACCATGGTAGGATACTGTTTCCTGTTTGAAATAGCTTTTTAAATGATATCCAGCATATTGTTACCCTTTGGAACCCAACAATAGAGTGGAATCCATGTTTCTTAGAAACGTGGTTTCTATGACCGATTTACTTATTTATTAATAACCTGAAGTGTCATATCTATATGTATATTTTGTATTATTGTTCCTGATACTTTTATTAATCTATATCCTTTTTTATTTGTATTTATAAATTATAGAAATTTAGAGTTGAAAGGTCATCTAGTCTATCTTCTAAATAAATGCTCCTTAAAAAGGTGGTCATCCAATCTCTGTTATTCTTTTTTTTTTTTTTCTGTCTAAGATGGAGTCTCGCTCTGTCGCCCAGGCTTGAGTACAGTGGCACAATCTTGGCCTACTGCAGCTTCCACCTCCCAGGTTCAAGCAATTCTCCTGCCTCAGGCTACTGAGTAGCTGGGATTAAAGATGTGTGCCATCACGCTCAGTTAATTTTTGTATTTTTAGTAGAGATGGGGTTTCGCCATATTGGCCAGACTAGTTTCAAATTCCTGACCTCAAGTGTTCTGCCTACCTCGGCCTCCTAAAGTGCTGAGATTACAGGCGTGAGCCACCGCACCAAGCCATGACCATTCTTAGTGAGGGGAACTCATTATTTTACAGAAGAACCAGTTAAAGTGTTTTAAGTTGTTAAATATCTTCTCTTATGTATTGAACTTAGAATTAGATAACTTAGTTTTCACATTGCCCTCTGGATCAATATTGAGTAAATCCAAGTATTTTAAAGGCTAGCAATAAGTCATTTTTTTTTCTCTCCAGCATAAACATCAACATTTCTCTCAAAATTTTTCTCATATACCAGTTTCCAGGCCTCTTTGTATAATTTTTATATACTGTAGGTTATCAGTGTCCTTCATATACTGTGGTGTCTGGACTGCATAGATATAGTTTATTAGCTTGATTTTACTTATGATTGTATTACATTTTGAGGAGCTTCTTTATAGCATGGATGAAGAGAACTACTTAGCTCCTTCTGCCTACCATACATGTATGCAAAAAAATCAGTTTTCTCCAGCAGTAACAAAAAGCAAATGAAGCTGAGTATAATATCTCTAGCTTACAATAACTACATATGTATGTATAGCATATGAATGACAAAAAAGTGGACTTGTACTTTTATCTCAGAGTTAAATACAATCTTAGAGTTACCACCAAGATTTACTCATCTTCAGGCTGAAAGTAAGTAATACCAGATATTAATTTGAATCCTTAGGAAGAATTGAAGAGTGCTGGGAATAGTAAATATGTGGGTAAATATGAGTTTTTAACACTGTTTTGTTGAATTTATAATTAAACTATAACTGGATTACAAGAATATATGACATACACTATTAAAAAGGAATAGTGACATACATTATTAAAAAGGAATAGAGCTGGACAAAACTGTCAAAACAACTGTTTGAGGCTGGGCGCAGTGGCTCACGCCTGTAATCCCAACATTTTGGGAGGCTGAGGCCAACAGATCACAAGGTCAGGACATTGAACCATCCTGGCTAACATGGTAAAACCCCATCTCTACCGAAATACAAAAAATTAGCTGGGCTTGGTGGCATGTGCCTTTATTCCCAGCTATTCAGGAGGCTGAGGCAGGGGAATTGCTTGAATCTGGGAGAGAGAGGTTGCAATGAGCTGAGATCGTGCCACCACATTACAGCCTGGGGACAAAGCGAGACTCCATCTGAAAAACAAACAAACAACAACAACATAAAAACCACTGTTTGAGTACCTTACCTAACAAACTGAGAAGTTTTATTCATGAAAAGTAATGAAATAGGATAAGAAGAGCACAAATCCATGATTTGGTGCTACTTCTTTTCACCTTTTCCTTGTCCCCAGCTCTGTTGCATAGCATTTCAATCAGGATGAAAATCAGCAGCTTCGCTTCCACTGTTGCAGAGAAATCAGTTGATGCAGAGCACTGTAGGTTAAAATAGTGATCTTTGTGGCAAATAAAGAGGGCCAACAACTTTATTAGTCTGAGATTGTAGTCCAGTTTGGGGCCAACAGTAGACTCATTGACTAGTTGACTTTAGCAGAGACTTTTGAGAGGTAAGACAGTAGTGAAAGCTTGATAAATTCCCCCACATATCCCAGGTTGACTGGAAGCTGTGGACATGCACAGCAGAGAACAGGGGGCCAAAGCCACTGACATGTTTCTGGCCAGTAGAGCTTAAGAATAGGTGCAGAGGAAATTCAAGTGGGCTACTGGAAATAAAACCAGGGGAGACATGTAAAAAACCTGAACTTCAAATGCTCTCCTCTGTCCACATACAAATTCTATCAATAGGAAGTAGAAGCCTTATTGGGTTGAGATGTTTGAACAAAATGTACAATCAGTCTTTGGCCAAACACTATGGTGAACACTGGAGATGTGCTTTAAAAGATCTTAAGAAGTCAGGCAAAAAATAATAGAGACATAAGCAGTCACACATTGCAGGGGAAACAGACTTGTAGACTGTTAAAAAATAACAAATAGACAACAAGTCTCGGGAGAAAATCAGAATCTGGAGTTGTTATAAAACATCTAAAATATCCAGCATTCAGCAAAAAGTTTTGAGATACACAAAGAAACAAAAAAGTATGGTACATACTCAGGAAAATAAGGCAGTCAGTAGAAACTGTATGTATCTTTATGATGTATTTAGCAGACAAAGACATCAAAGCAGCTATTGTAAATATGTTCAAAGAAATAAAAGAAACCATGATTAAAGAATTAAAGGGAAAGTAGGACTACAAGGACTCAATGAATAAAGAATTTTCACGAAGTCATTCTAAAAAAGGAGGAAACAAAATTCTAGAGTTAAAAAGGGCAATAACTAAATATAAAAATGTGTTAGATTGACTTGGCTGTAGATTTGCAATGGCAGAAGAATCAATAAATTTGAAGATAAGTCAATAGAATTTACGTACCCTGAAGAACAGAGAGGAAAAAAAGATTAAAGATGAAAAAGGCTCATAGGAGAGAAGAGACAGCAGAATTAAATTCTTTAATTAAAGAAAAAGAATTAAAGAAATATTGACAGAGAACTTTCCAAATTTGGTGAAAAACAATTTACAGATTGATGAAGCTCAACTAATCACAACTAGGAAAACACAAAGAGAGCCATAAGAAGAAGAAAATTAGTCATCACGCGTAGGGGACCACTAATAACTTTAACTGCTGACTTTAAAATCAGAAGCAATAAGAACTGTAAGACCTGATGCATTCAAAGTGCTGAAAGAAAAAAAATGAACCAAAAACTGTCAACCAAGTATTCTATATCCAGCAAAACTAGTCTTCCAAACTGAAGGCAAAAAAAAAAAATAAAAAATGGCATTCCCAGATAAAACTTGGGAGCTTTTCTCCCTGTCAGACTGTCTTATAAGAAATAATAAAGCAAATCTTTGGGCTGAAAGGAAGTAACACTGGATATTAAATTGCATCTCTAGGAAGAATTGAGTGCTGGGAATAGTAAATATATGGTAAATATAAAAGAGTTTTCAGCATTGTTTTGTTGTATTGATAGCATGTATGTGAAGTATATATGATAACAGCACAAAGGAAGAGTGAGGAAAAGGATATATATTGAAGTATAGTTTCTATTTTACTGAAATTAAGTATTGTGATGTAGATTGTGATAAATTAAGACACATTATAATCCCTAGAGCAGTTGCTAAGTTACTAAGATGATAACTCCAAACATGTAAAAAAAGAAAAAACAGAGGAATTTTAAACTATCACAAAAGGCATACTAAAAAATATCACAAAAGAAAGCAGGAAAGGAACAGGTAAACAAAAACAGCTGTGACACAAAAATAGAAGCCTACACTGTTCATTACCTCCAACACCCAATGGAGCACCAAATTTTAACAACTATCTGCACAGAGAAAAACAACATCACAAGAACCAAAATTCAGATGGGCAATCACAGTACCTAGTTTTAAGTTCATGTCACCAAAAGAGGCATTGAGTAGGCCAGAGACAGTCTTGAATTGCTAATGTTACCCCTCCATCTCCTAGCAGCAATTGTGTGGAAAACGGAGAGAATATGTGTA
Source organism: Cheracebus regulus (assembly GCA_963574635.1). Classification (NCBI taxonomy): domain Eukaryota; kingdom Metazoa; phylum Chordata; class Mammalia; order Primates; family Pitheciidae; genus Cheracebus; species Cheracebus regulus. The sequence goes on along the minus strand of CAUYQU010034304.1, from coordinate 2,155 downwards.
CTTTGAGAAAGAAGAGTATAGCAACTGGGGAATGTTACACTAAACTCAGTATTGCCCTATCATAGTGAAGAATAAAGCCAGCTGGCCTCAGCCGTTGCCTTTGCATAGAGGGAGCATTTGGACGAGCCTTAGCCAGGGCGGAATCGCCCATTCCAACAGTCAGAAGTTTTTATTGGCAAGCTTTAGGAGAGAGAGAGGGATAGACAGATACCCCCTGTTTGCTGGTGAGAAAGTAAGGGAAAAGAGCAAGAGTCTTTATCTGGTATTCGAGGGAATTCTCACAGATCTTTTTTAAAACCTCCAAGGTGAAAGGTATACCTCTACAAATCTGTAAAAAACACAGTATTATTGGGCTTGAGGCCCAAGTCTCTTTGAGCATGTAGAAAGCCTTCCCAAGAAGGACAGGTACAAATAAGCCCAGACTGTGAGGACTACAATAAATACTTAACTCTTCAGCGCCCAGACACCAAGAAACATCTACAATAATCAGCACCATCCAGGAAAACACGATCTCAATAAGGCACTACGGACTGATCCTGGAGAAACAGAGATATATAACCTTTCAGACAGAGAATTCAAAGTAGCTGTTTTGAGGAAACTCACTTTTGTAATCCCAGCACCTTGGGAAGCCAAAACGGGCAGAACACGAGGTCAGGAGTTTGAGACCAGCCTGGCCAACATGGTAAAACTGTCTCTACTAAAAATACAAAAATTAGCTGGGTGTGGTGGCACATACCTGTATTCCCAGCTACTGGGGAGGCTGACGCACAAGAAACATTTGAGCACGGGAGGTAGAGGTTTCAGTGAGCCAAGATGACGCCACTGCACTCCTGCCTGGGCAACAGAGGGAGACACTGTCTCAACAATATGTAAAAGAAAGAAAGCATACATACCACTAGAAAAAAATCACCAAAAGGAAGACGAGAAGGAAAGAAAGAAGGAAGAGAAGACCAGAAAACAATAAAATGGCAGGAGTAAGTTCCTACTTATCAGTAATAAAATTGAATGTAAATGGACTAAACTCTCCAAACAAAAGACAGAGAGTGGCTGAATGGATTAAAAAAAAAAAAAAAGACCCAGTGATCTATTGCCCACGAGAAACACACTTCACCTATAAAGATAAACATAGACTGAAACTAAAAGGTGGAAAGATACTTTTTTTTTTTGAAAGAAAGAAAAAGAGAGAAAGAGCAAAAGAAAGAAAAAAATGAGAGAGAGAAAGAAAGAGGAAGAGATAGAGGGAGAAAGAATGTGATTCTTGTTCTATTGCCCAGGCTAGAATGCAGTCTAAAAATGGATATTAAAAAACCTCCTTTATGCCAATAATTGTGCTTAACAATGGAGACAGGAAGGAATAGGGGATGAATATAACAAAGAAGCAGCCAACCAATATTTTATTTAAACCTGTGAGATGCTACGCAATTGCTGAGGAGTGATTTACTTCCAATTATGTGGTCACTTTTAAAATAGGTGTAATGTAATACTGAGAAAAATGTATGTTTTGTGGATTTGGGATGAAGAGTTCTGTAAATATTTGTTAAGTTTACTTGTTCCAGGTCTGCGTTCAAGTCAGTCTTGGATATCCCTGTTAATTTTCTATCTCGTTGATCTGTCTAATATTGACAGTGTAATGTTAAAATGTCCCACTATTATTGTGTGGGAGTCTAAGTCTCTTTGTAAATCATTAAGAACTTGCCTTATGTATCTGGGTGCTCCTGTATTGGGTGCGTATATATTTAGGATCGTTAGCTCTTCTTGTTGCATTGATCATTTCACCACCGTGTAATGTCCCTCTTTGTTTCTTATGGTCTTTGTGGCTTTAAAGTCTGTTTTATCAGAGACAAAAATTGCAGCTTCTGTGTGTGTGTGTATGTGTTTTGTTTGTTTTGTTTTTTGCTCTCCATTTGGTTGGTAAATCTTCCTCCATCCCTCTGTTTTGAGTCTTTGTGTATGTGAGATGGGTCTAGATACAGCATACCAATGGGTTTTAGCTTTTTATCCAATTTGCCTGTCTGTGTCTTTTGATTGAGGTATTTAGTCCATTTAAATTTAGGATTAATATTGATATATGTGAGTTTGATACTGCCATTTAATGCTAGCTGGCTGTTTTGCCCATTAGTTGATGTAGATTCTTCATTATGGTGATGCTCTTTAC